>VVHJ01052474.1:18928-34168 GCA_015107715.1 Tylochromis polylepis
CCGACGACTGCTGTACGTGTGCCCGCCGTGGCGCTCCGAAGAGCCGCCCAAGCTGCCGCTGCTGCCGGGGGAGTCGGCACCCTCCTCTCTGCCGCTGGCCGCGTCCTCGTACAGGCTGAGCGGGTCGCTGGAGTCCGCCGAGCTGCTGAGCGTCGGGCTGGCCGGGACCACGACGGAAGACGCCGGGCTCACGCTCAAGCTAGCCCCGCTGCTCCCCAACACGTATACTCGCCGGGGCTTCTTGCCATCAGGTATCTGCTTGGCTACTGAGGAGGAGACGGACTTGGACTTGTAGAGAGAGTTGTGGTGGTGCTCTGCTGGGTGCTCAGAGGCAAACAGTGATGCTTTGGTGCTATTGCTGCTGCTCCCGAAAAGAGATTTGTGGGGTTTGCTGCTGCTGCTGGGTGATTTGGATCCGTTCTTCCTCGAAGACGAGGACGTCTTAGTGCTGGTGTTGTTGGAGCTACAGTTGAGCTTTTCGCCCTTGTCTCCGGCGGGCTTGGATGCGCTCGATTTTACCTTCTTTCTTGGCCGGTACTTGTAGTCGGGATAGTCCGCCATGTGCTTGAGCCTGAGCCGTTCCGCCTCTCTGATGAAGGGGATCTTGTCGCTGTCTCTGAGCAGCTTCCACCGCTTCCCCAGCCTCTTTGAGATCTCGGCGTTGTGCATGTCCGGGGACTGCTCCATGATTTTTCTCCTCTCTATCTGGGACCACACCATGAACGCGTTCATGGGTCTCTTAATGTGACCGCTGGGAGTTTTACACCACGCCGGGTTGTCTCCCAACTTGTCGCCGGCGGTCGAAGAAGCGGTGGACCCCGGGGAGAGAGGCGAAGCGGCCGTTTCGAGGTCCATGCACGCCCCGGAATCGGAGCTCGAGTCCCCGGCGAAGAAGGACAGCGCCTCGGTGGTGCTCTCTGTGTGGCTCATTTTCTGCACCATGCTGCCCAGTTGTGCAGACAGAGGGGGAGAGCGGTGTGCTTGCTCTTTCTCTCCCTCTCTCCTTGCTCCTCTGATTCACTATTAAAGCAAACTCAGCTCTTTTCTCCCTTCCTCTTCACAGTTTGAGCCGAGTAAAAGCCAGTGCAAGAAATAATTCACTCCTGAGATGCGCAGTAAACTCGGCAACACTTCAGTCCAGACTAGCCTCAGAGGGCTAGATGCGTAAAAAGAAAAAAAGTTTAATTTCCAGCTTCTGTGGGTGTTTAAAACAGCACGGATGGTAGCCCACTCTCCACTATGTACCCTGTAATCAGTCTCTCAGTCTCCCCTTCTGTTATAAAAACCAGTTTAGCCGTGGGGGCCACTGAGCACAGTCTATACAGCTGCAGAGCGCAGACCGGGTGCCACACTGTGCGCTCGGGCACTTACAAAGGGCTCCCAAGTACAGTGTGTAGGGTAAGTGCTTTTCTCTGCATCAGAAACAAAAGCCATGCATGCTGTGTAAGGGAGGAAAAAAGCAGCTAGAGCGAGTTACACTGTCCGCCTCCCATCACCTACAGTCGCGTTTCAAGCAGCCCTCACGGCCCGGCCCCCTTGCTTGCATTTATTCCTTCCCGTAATACAACGGCGATAAAAATCCACCAATGAAATCCTGTCGCTAGCCTGCCTCCGCGCCAGATTCACGCCCACCTCGGCGCCGATTGGCTGAAAATGGAATCTAATAATAATCAGCGCGTGCAATGAGGAGCCTCGTGTCTGACCTCATTCCAGAATACAACAAGAAACTTCATTTTTTTTAAAGAGACATTGGCTTATGTTATGAACACCCCCCTCCCCTCCAGCCGACTCTCACCACCAGCCCATGTGTATATCATTAACATGTAGCCTTGCTATAGGAAAGCTAAGTATACTTCACCATATGGCCGTTTAAACACAGTGCAGTTTGTACCAGTGCGCCCGAGACGGCACAAAAGCCACGCGCTCTATTTTAACCAGCCTCCCTTTCTTCCACTTGCACAGACAGTGAGGATATTGTGCATGGCGCGCACCTATAATAAAGCCAGCTGATGTAGTCCTGCATTGCCGTATGCTTGCAATGCTAAAGATAGCACACTATAAGATTATCTGGCGTATACTGCAGGCTATATTATAATGGGATCACTCATATAAACTGATTATCCTTCTAACGACCGACTGAAACATGTGATAATTAGTTTAATTAGTGGTAGTTTGCCTACAGGTGGTCACCGTGCGAGCTGACTGACATGATAGTTTGGCTGGTGTGAGTAAAGACCCCAAGACAGCCGAGCTGTATATACGCTTTGCGCTTTCACTCCTCTCTCTCTCCGACGCGCGATTGGGCGGTCTTTTGTCACATAACACATATCGAACGAACCCTCTCCAGCGCGCTAGAAAGAGAGAAGCGAGGAGGGAGAAAAAAACGAAAGAAAAAAAAGAAGAAGTAGGCTGTGTGTGCGATGTGTGCGCGTGTTAACCGCCCGTGAGAGCGCTTGAGCTCTCGCTCGAGCGCGCACACACACACGCACACACAACTCAAAACTGACACTCAGTGCAGTTTTTCGTAACACAAAAAGCACCGGTGAGAGAACAGCGCACGGCACTGCGCAAGGTACTACTTTTTTAGTCACAGAGAAGAGTGTGCCCAGTTTTACCACAATCCAGATGAAACTTGTGTACAAAAACAGAAAGCCAACAGACACGGAACATCATTTTATGTCGTTCTCCTGCATCTTACCACATGCACTTAATAAAGGTGTGCCAAAAGTATCTGGGTAAGAAAAAACCCATCTTTTGCTTGTGGACATATTATCATCCTACAGCAATCACAGCAATCACTAGGCTCTGTTTCCTCGGGGCATCCAGTTCACCCAGTAAAACAATTTGTGGTTTAATCTACTTTAAATGTAATGAGTCACATAAATGAAAGGAGACGGGATGAGAGCAGGCTGTAGGAAGGCTTTAATCTACAATGCGGAGTTGGGAGTGACGCTAGATGGCGTCGCATAGCCGGAGAGGACCCTGTCTGGGTCTGTGCTGCAGAAAATTTAGGGAGAGTAAAAAGAGATCAGCCCCAGCATTGAATACAGTTACTAGGGGTGAATTACATAATGTCTCTGTGCGACAAGGAGGCATCCAAGCGATACTGTTGTGCAGAGTGAACGTGTGTCTGCGGGTATGTTGGAATAAGGTATAACAGACTGCACTGAGGTAGAACAGGCTGTGGAATTAACTGGAAATGGAAGCAATATGGTGGTGTTAAAAAAAAAAGATTGAAATCAGTCACCACTTTAATGATTCTGGCTTCCAGGGGAGCATGCCTGTTTCTTCGCATTTAAAAAAAAATCCATCTAAATAATAATTAAAAAAAAAAAAACAGTGCCAAGTGTCTGTGTAACAGAGAGAGACCAGGAGAGTTGATCAGATGTTCTGTGTCTTAATGAAAGCGGATTCAGAGGTGACTTAGACCGCCACGGGGAAATTAGCATGAAAGTACAGTCGCCAGCGTTACTGGATGCATTTCACTGGATACAATTATATTGAATATGGCCTTGTATCTGCAGTGCATCCAAGTAAAGCAGTGGGTAATTGGGCTCCAATTTGTGTGTTCATGGAGCAGAACTGCAATGGATATAAGAATGTTAACTCGTAAACTCACACTATGGAAATGCGGGAAAACACGATGCAGTTTCAGTCTTTGCTCTTGAAGTAGCTGCGCTTTAGCCAAGGGATTACCATTTACTGCACAAGTTTAAAGCTATAAACACACACACATCTCAGCTTTAATCTGCTGAGGCTGGTACAAATTTAGTAATAATAATAATTACAGACAACAATTTCAAGGGTAGTATATCTTCTTCATACATTTTTCTCTCTTCCAACAAACTCTTGGGAGCTCTGTGCACCTGGAGGGACAGCTGGTAAGCTTTTAACTCTAACACCTCATTCAGTAGCTTGAGCAGGTGTCTTCTATTCTATTCTATTCTAAAACATAAATGCAACCTTTCACCTAGTTTTGGTTTCACAGTTAACTTGAATACACGTCCATTTCTTGGCACACTTATCTGTCTTTCTTTCCCTCTGTTGCACCCTCCCCTCCTCCCTTACCTTCTCTGTAAACATTAGTATGCCACACACACACACACACACACACACACACACACAAACAGAGGTTCGCACGACCTAAAAGGATAAGTAGTGCATTCAAACTTTCCTCTCGCTTTCTCTGTCTCTCTCTTTTACTGCCATTGTTCCACTAAGGTGCAGCTGCCACGCGAGTCAGAGTGGGTCGCGTGCCAACCCCAATCTCAACAGGTGTTCTTTTTGCACACACCCCAAGCCCCCAACTTTCTTTGTCTGTTCTCACTCTTTCCTTCTCTCTCTCTCTCTCTCTCTCTCACTCTCACTCAACTCCTCCCTCCACTTTTCACTTCACTAACATTTCTCTTTTCTCTCTCTCTCTCTCTCTCTCTCTCGCACTCTCTCTTTCCCTGTCCCTCCCACATCCAGATTTACTTGAACCAAATAGAATGACCACAATTAAGTTAAGTTTAGGTGGTTTATACAGTATAAAATGTGTAAAAAAAAATACATTATCACACATTACATTCTGTGTTAAATTACACGTAAAACATAATACGACTTGAAATGTTGCTTTAACCAATGGGTAAGATGGCAAAAATAAAAATAAGCATAAAGCTGAAAAGTATGAAAGGAAAGAGATGGAATTCAAAGATTCTGAATATTCTGCCACTTTTAATAAGACTCATAGCAATGTCAGGTTTTCACTGAAGTACAAACTGAATTTTACTTGGGTCTTAGATTGCATCAGGAACTTGGTATTTCTGTCTTTATACAGGCTGCAGAGCAGCAGAAACTCTGGCCTATGTCTTAAACTCTTTAACTCTCCTTCTTCCTTCCTCTTTCTGTGTAGACTCTCTCTTCTTACCCATCTGTCATTCCCTGCTCCTCTGCTTTCTGCCTCCCTCTCTCGCTCTCCCCCTCCCTCTACTCTTAAGCCCACTTTGTTTTATTGGCATGAATGTTAGGTGAACACTGTTGCCAAAGAACCCCGTCTCTCTTTCCTTTCTCGCCCCATCTCCCTCCCGAAGATAAATCTGATCTGAGGTCATCTGTTATTCAGAACACTGACACCATATGGTCAGCCACCCACTCGGAATGCATTCAGTCAGTATCATGAAAACTTAAATCTTCCCATACTTAAATATTGATGAAGGTGTATACTGGCCGGCTGTCACAAACCCTGCTTAGAGTTTATTCTGCTTGAACTTTGAATCATAACAGTAGTTGATCTATTAAAAAATACTGGCCTTTTAATTATTAAATACGTGAATGTTCATGATAAATAATTTAAACCGAAGAGTACAGATATAAGTCAAATATAAGTAATGGAAATACCAGAATGGAAAATAGGAAAATACAAAGTTTAATGATGAAATCGGTTTTGAAAATATGATGGGATATAGAGTAAAGCTGGGAAAACATAATCACCAGCGTTAACAAAAACAATTAAATTAACAGTTGTGCTTTTTCCCCTGCCACATTTTTTTGCTCATCCCAGCCATGGTTGACCTTTATTGCAATCTTCAAAAAGAAATAGCCACAACTGCAGTATTAAGCATATAGCGAAGCGAGTGGTGGTAATGGATGTCTGGAGGGTGTCAGTGATGTAAAAAACTGTGAAAGGTTTTAATTGTTCCACAGTTTTTCATGGAAATGAATGAACTCTGTGTTCCTATGCATCTCAGGGATGTCACCATCTCTAACACTCCTAATTATTTTCACTCCACAAACTAGCAGAGTGCGTAGAATACTAAACAGAAACTCATCACTTTAATGTGCACATCCACACAGCAATCTGCATGGTTACTTTGCCTGATGTTGGTCATGCAAGAGTTAATCAAGATAACCAGTGGATCGGATGTTTATAATTACACTCTGACAATGCATGCCACTTGAATTAGAGGCTGCAGATGGACCACATACCTGCCTCCTTAAGTAGCTGTGAAAGGATGTAATCAGTGAAATGAGAAGACCATTATATAGGAAGGGTCTGGGCCAGTGGCAAAGCTGAAATATTTTTTTCAAGGATTTTGTGCTATTCTTTTGAGCACAACAAGAATAACACTGTTTTATGTTATTTGTAGAAAGGGGAACACAACAAAAACTACATGGATAGTGATATAAACCCCAATATTGCAATGGCCTTGGATTTTCCCTTCTGCTTCAACTTGTGGACTGTGGCATCTGGGTTTATCCAAAGGGCATTCTTGGCACATGTCCAGGGGCCCATGTACAACCTGCCCCTTTCTTACATATATTGCTGAGGCTAGTTGTCTCTCCCAAAGTTAGCTAGCTTTGGAAGAGTATTTCAGTACTTCCAAAATGACTGAAACAGGCATGATAGATGAAAAAAGAAAAAAACAGCAATACCTAACCTTTCAACTTGTAAAAGCAATTCAATATTAAAACATTTCAGTCAGTGCCGGGTGTAAAATGTTCCAAAGTAACATGTTACTGTAGTCACTCTACATTCTTCAGTAATGTAATCTGTTAGGTTGCTAAATGTAATGATTTTGTGTTAATTACAAAAGTAAATACCACTCTCAACCTCAACTTCATTTACAATTATGTCATTACTTGTGTTACAAAGTTTTTTCAGTTATCTGCATGCCACATCTTCATGAAATGAAAAAGAGTGCGATGATAAAACGCAAACTGCATCCAGGACATAAACAACGGCAATATACTACTAACACAACTTTGGCTGTCTGCAAGCATCTAGACTGACAGCATGCAAACACAAAGCTAGCCAAGAACCCAGAATGATGAAGGCTGATTGTATACTGACCAGCGCAGCAGCCAGAGCCAGATCTTCAACAGGTAACAATGGCAGTGATGAGAAGTAGGGATGGGTTCTCAGTAGTTCAGTTTCTTGGAAATGTTAATCTGCTTGCCCATCAATCCAGTTTATCAGTTCCACTTGCACTACACTACAGTCAGCTGATTTCAGTTTGTGTGCTGGAAGAGGAAAGTAGTTGTGCAATCTGCAGCATAGATATGGACTTTACTTTTATTTTTATTGCACAAAAGGACAAGAACATGATGGTAAAGTGTAAACTGCATTCAGGGACGAAACAACTACATTATGCTGCTAACACAACTTCAGCTCTCTGCAAGCACCTGTATAGACAGCATGCTAATGCTAAGTGAGCCAAGAACCCAGAGTGATGTTAAAACTGAGTGAATGTAGACCCCAGCCCGGGAGCTAGACCCTGAACTTCAATAGGTAACAAAACCAGTGATGAGCAGTGAAGCCTCTGTTTGTTTGTGTTTCTAAAGGAGAATCCCAGTGCATGGCCTGAAAGTTTATGGGTCTAAATGAAGGAAAGCCTGCTGCACTTCACAATCAAGGAAGCAATTATCCAGGGAATATTTCTGCATGATTTTTTTTTTCTAACAAGGAACAGAAAAAATATATAATTTTTCTAAATGGACACACCTCAAACATGCTTTCTTGAAGATAGCTCTTTGAGCTCTACTTGATTATTGTTTCAACACTCATCTACGAGGTGGTACTGGCAAGAGACAATAACAGAAAGAGAGACAGAGATAGAATGAGAGCACAAAAAGACAACAACAGGTGTGTGTGTGTGCAACTTACATTAAACAATGACAGTATCATTGTTGTTAAAAAAATCTCTGACTGCTTCATTTTCCCATTAATATAAAGTACTTTAGAGATTGTAGTGAAGCTGTATTGTGATGGTTACTTTTCTTTTTTTTTCAGTAAGGCACAGGGCCCTTCATTTCAAACTACTCTGTGTACATGTATGTCAACATTCCTGTATGATATGTCTGATTACTGAAGAAAGAAAAACATTGTGATCACCAAAAGTAGTTGGCTAGGGTCCACCAAACATTTGTGCCCAGGGGTCTGTAACTTGATGATCTGGGCATGGGTGGCATCCAAAGAATTACAGAAATTCAGGAAAACTTTCAACCTCTTGAAAGTACATGGATCTACATGGCAGTAGGTCCCACAGCATGTATTACTAAACTACAATAGAGACAATAAAGTTCTTTGATTTATCATATTCAAGTCATTGAAGTCAATGACCCCAACAGAGTCCTTTACAACCCAATAACAGACAGATGGCTGGTTACTGTATATATAAAATGTATTTATTCAGTAATATTTCAAAAGCTTTGTTTGAACAGGTGTCTTCAAGCACAGATAGAGACAAAGATGCAGACATAAAGCCACACAAAAGAACACACAACAGTGTCTCTTTCACAGCAGCAAAGTCTTATCTTATCCAGAAAGAGCAGCTGCAAAGTATGAGCCTAGTTTAGCTGTTAATGATTGGCGGTGTGTGATTGGGAGCATGTATGTTTGTGCATATATACATGGTTTTTTTCTTGGTTGTTTTTTTTTAACCCCCACAACCTCCCCTTTTCTAAACTGACAAGAGCTTATTATTAGTGGTCTTGCTTTGATTTGTGAAGTTCAGAAAGGTGAATTTGAACATCTGTCGCGTTTCAAGGTTGTTTCTCTAGGAAGCGCAAACACAGGCAGGGCTTAACTACCAAGGCAATGGTTAAGTGAAATGCAAACACACACACACACAGACACACAGAGTAGGTATATGTGTCTTGAACTAATAGTGATATCTGAGAAAACATATATACATATAAATATTTTGTATTTGTGCATTATTATAAGGCATTTGATTATTTTCTGTGAGCTACAGGATGCTGATATATATCCAATGAGCTTGTGTCAGCCTCAGTGGTTCTGTCCATTGTGCAGTGTGCAAACAGTCCAGTTAAAGAGCCAGGCTTGACTCTAGCCACAAAATGTGCTCGTGGGGTAGCCACACTGTCAGCTTCAAAAGCAACTTAGATATAATATCAGTTTCCATTTAAATAAACAGTTTTACCTGGAGTGCATAGTGATGCATACAGTTTAACATGCCAACAGTATGTATGGTAAACAAGAACACAGATAGTGTTGCTTTCCATTTGGATTCTACAAGAGTCACATAATGTCATCCAACACAGAGTGTAGCAGGGTATAAAGAGCCCTGGGTGCAGACAAAGAAATAATGTCTTTAAAAGATTACTATTAATGCATGTGTATTAAAGTATACATGATGATTGACATCTGACATTCATGTGCAAAATACTGCACTTTCAAAATATCATTGTTTGGTGTACATCTGCCATGGAAGTGATAGAGTAGCTTATATCATGCGCGTCTCTGTGCACATAGTCCTGAATTTGTGTACATATACCCAAGTTCATTTACACATCAACGTGTGTGCGAGCAGCCGTGTCAAGTCAGAGGTGACCAGTTGTCACTGAGCTTTGACAGAGACCAGGTATCAGAGAGACATAGCGTCACCTTGTCACCTCCAACGTTTTTGTGTGCGCATGTGTGTCTGTGTGGGGCATACCTCTCCAGAGACACCTCCTAACCCGCCTCAGGCAAACTGCCTGGAGGACACACATGGAAGGCTCCCTGGAGTGAACCTCAGGTGATGAGACAGCAGCATATGTGTGTGGTTCACATCTCCTGAGATTAACTAGCTTCTTTGGAGCATGGATGGCAAACACACACACACACACACACACACACACACACACACACACACACACACACACACACACACACACACACACACACACACTTTTGACATAAGGAAAGTTAAGCTCTGCTCTTTCAGTGATGGTGCAGTCAGTCAATATCAGGGTCAAAGGAAAAGAGAATTGAGGAAAGAAAAGAGTGAAGAAACAAACGAGCATTTCAATAAGGTTTAAAGTTTTGGAGAAATTAGAAGCAGTCCTTTACACCAGCGATCCACTTTACATAAAATGGCACCAGGTCTATGTTTTTAGAGAAGCCCTTGCTAGCTACAAAGAACAAGTAAGAAGCACAGGAGGTGCAACATAGGAATGGCATGGAGAATTTGGTCACATAGCACACGTAGCACATTTGCGAAGCATCCAAGAAATAGTTCTCTGCTTCATGCCTTTAAGAATATGCTTTGTCACTATGTTTTCAGGCTGGGTAGAGGATGGAACACAAACAGATGTAAAATGAAAGATTTGTGCCGGTTTATTCCCAGGTTCAGACCTTCATACAGTGCGTTGGAGAAACAGAGAATAGTTTGCCCAAATCATAGGCAGACCTCTTGTGAGCCCTGTTAAAATGCTGTTTGATTGTGCACACACGAGTACATTATTCCAGAAACAATAAATCACAAACATAATGTAAATGCGTCTCAGCTTACATCTTTAAAGGCATCACTTAGCAAGAAGATACAATTTGCTCTCAGCAAGATGTAGTACAATGTGCAAAAGTGGGTTTTTGGGGGGGGGTTTCTTTATTGGTTTTAATTACATTCCACTTTTTTGTATGTTGTGGTCCTTTAGATAAACAGAACAACTTTAGTTCTTTCCAGCGATCCGTCATGAGCAGTTTGGTGAAATCAGAGTACATTTTATTAAAAATATCAGGGCAATGTAGCATTGCATTTTGTTTTTCACTTTAGGAGCTTGCCTTGGGGTTTCTGTAACAAGAGGGGATATGATTTCTATTCTCTATGTTCAATCATATTAGAAACACATTGGATGTAATCTATTCTCCAGCAAAGTGATAAAGTGCTTTCTCACCAATTACTGACTGCCATCTCCCTCTTCACACCTGGCAGGCATGGGATGGATGGATGTGGCTGACAATGTGTATGTGCATGTCACAGAGGGATGGGGATGGGGTGGGGAAGGGCGGGAGGGGGAAAAGGTATAAAAAAAATGGGCAGCAAGAGCCACAATGTCAGATGAAGTCAGAGAGAGGTTTTAAAAGGGTGTTTACATTTCACTTGTGTTTACATTTTCTCAGTTATCATCAGGTGAATGACATACCTTTGTTTCTGCAATATCACGCTGCTGTATTTAGCCCTCTGTAGCCGTGTTTTTCTTCCATTTTGCTCTGTGCAGGAATCAGAACATTTTGACACTGGATTTATTTCCTTCTGATGCCCTCTTATGCATGTCTACTTTGCTTTTCAAGATGATCATTGATTATCATTGACTAAGCATTTGTTTAAGAAACATTTAAATAAGTGTAATATTGGTTGGATTAAAGACACACTGGTTTAAACGAATCAGAGAGAGGTTAACTGGTAATCTCTGGTAAGTGGCTATTTTACACTCGCTGTGTGTTGTGGTGATGACACAAAACATGAATTACAAACAAAGGCAGTTGGGTGTGCCTTCAAAATTTTTTTATTTTATTTTAATTCAAGAATGCAAACATGATCACAAATGTTCTCTTATTTAAAGCAAACATGAGTTGTACACAACTTGTTTCAAAGGTTGAAGGCTTTAAAAAAAAATTATATCCTCCATGTTTCTTATTTCAGTCTGAATGCTGAAAGCCATGTGCTGGTGAACTGAGTCTTAGTAAGCTGACAACAGAAATTCAATAACCACCAGCTGTTCAGCTCTTAGAAAAACATTTAGAATACTATATTTAATTGCATTGCAAAAACAGTGTATTTACAACTCGCATTCTCTTAGAAATCACTGCATAGACAAGCAAAAATGTCTGTTTGATCAGACATACAGGTAGATGACTCTGAGTGTAGGTACATTCATTCAACAGCAAAATGTTTTTAAATAACTGAATAAGCAGACTGGGTAACTGTAGATGTCCGTATGTATTCTTTGGAGACATATGTGGTATAATATAATTAACCAGACCTCGAAAACAGAACTGTTTGATAGAGGAATGCATTTAAGTCAGAAAGAAAATAGAAGAAATTTTATCCCTTTGTATTTCCTTAAAATCCTAAGGAAGAGAACAGCCGGCTAAATTTTGCTTTAGAAGATTAGGCCACAAAACAGAAAGCGGATATGAAGGTAAGTATGAGGAGAAATGAAGATTACCTCCCCTCCAGACCAACTCTTTTAAAATTACACAGTCAGTGCTGCCTGGAGGGAAGGACAGTGGCGGGATGAAAGTAGCATTTGAAAAATATCTTAAAGCACTCAAGGTATGGAGTGGGCCACCCTGCTGAAGGAACTGGAAAACCAGTGGCAAAAGCAGGTGAGCTAGCTTTTAGCAGTGGAGGAAAGGGAGACTGGGATCAGCTGGGTCAGTGACAAAAAAGGGAACCTTGCACAAAGGTGCATCTGAAGACCTTGGCCCTGCTCATGTGAAGAAGAAGAAGAAGAAGAAGAAGAAGAAAAGAGTAAGAAGCAGTCAGGAAAAGAAATGTGAATGTCTGAAGGAAAGCCTCTGAAGACACCCGAGGAGAGGTTAAAGCGGTGGTAAGTCGGGTCCTCCTCTGAACCTGTGTGGACTTCAAATACTCTTACAGAGCATTGGCATTTTAACATTTAAAGATACATGCACCAAAGCCTGATTATTTTGGGGTTGCTGAATTTCACTTCAATGACAAAGACTAAAACTGAAGACCTTTCATCTGTATTTTTATTTTAGTCTTTACTTAGTTTCATAAGTACTTTTTTCTCTTTTTTTTCTCTTTCTTCCATGTAAACTGTTGTTTTAACACCTAGTTTTAGTCTAATGTTAGTTAATTCTCACTTCTCAACCCAATAAGACAGAGAAAGGTACATATCTGTATCTGTATCTTCGGGCAGTTGCAAACTACAATAAGGTATCAAAACTAAAAGAGACTAAATAGAGAGCCAGAACAAAATCATTGCTAGTCAGGATGAGTGCTGTTTGCATTTATGTGCAGTCATGTGTATGTCTGCGTGTCTGTGCCTAAGGTGTCTTTTTCTATATGTATTTTATGGTGTCTGTCTGTATGGTCTCTGAGGTGATGACTGTTGTGCTCACACCCACTTACACACCCACTCACCCTCCCACTAATGCATGAGGCTATTTGTTTTGACTGTGCTTGACAGTGAGTGATGGCTGATTGACAGCCTCAGATGATTTTTGTGCTACTAAAACTGCAGCCATCCAGCTACACACAATTCAACCACTCTTTTTGCCAGTCTGCCACCACAGAGTTAGCAACAGTCTGCGTTTTGCCTCCCTCACTTCTCCAAGCCAGTCGCACTGCACTGCGGCAAGCAGGGGAAGCAGACACACACACTCACCACTCCTCTCCCAGATTTTTTGGAAGGGGAGAGAAGAGGAGCAAGCAAAGCCTTGACATAACTACGATTTTTTGCGTTTCTTGATGGAGAGCTGCTGTAAAATCCAGAAATACCTTTCAAAAATCTCTATTTTCTTGCCTTGTGCTGAAAGTTGCTTCGAAGAGGCTCAGAGCATTATCCTGACAAAAGGAATATGCACAACTCAACCTGCCTGCCAATAACGAGACACAAAAAGTGAGAGGAAAGAAAGCGAAATTTGGACCTATGTGGTGGATTTTGGAAGCGAACGAACATGCAACGTTCCAAGGGTCTTTTTCATTTTTGGACGAGATTAAGAAGACAGGGGCAATGCCAAAGGTTTCTCCCTTCCCTCTTTTAAAAAACAGTCTTGCAGCAGCTTGGGCTCTGGCTATGCTCAGTCTTCACCTTCACGTTGCTAGGGAAAAAGCACTGGAAATGTCTCCGCTAATTCCAGGATATAGATGTGGCCGGGCCTTATAATTGTGCAGCTCCTGCACTCTCCATATGCAATATAAATCATATCCAGTACAGCGGTATCCAGCCAGGCAAGCAAGCTATCCGGCAACCGGCTCCCAGCCCAGACAAATTGCATCCCCAGTGGAGGAGAAGAAGAGGCAGGAAACGATGGGCTGAATGACTGGCAAGGGAGAGAGAGGGAGAGAAATGGAGAGGGAGAAAGGAGAGGGGAGCTTCCAGACAGAGTGACCTACATTTAACAGTCTGGAGTTAAAGACAGAGTGAGAGGGAGAGAGAAAGCGAGAAACAGAGAGAAATGTATGAAGAAAAACAAGGTAGGGGGATGAAACAGCATGAATAAAAGATGAAAAGCAGAAGATGAGATACAGAAACAAACACAATCAGAAATTAGCCGTGGCAGAGAAGAGAGAGAGCCGATCCTCAGTGCTGTCTCTCCTACATTTTGCCTTTTTTTTTCTCCATCCACTCATTTTACACCTTTCACGCCCTTCCTCTCCCCGTATCCAATGTTATTTTCTTCCTGCTATGTTGCTGCTTTACTTTCATCTTTTACCATTAATCATCCATTGTGTGGGGTGTCTGGGGGGAATGGAGCTGACTGTGGTGTAACCCAAGTCTCTGGCACACAAACAGCCGAGAAACAGAAAAGTCACTCCGGTACGCCGTTCTTTGTTTTGCTTATGTTCTCCATATTTTTCCACAATTTGTGACTCTTTATCTCCTATTGCACCCTTCTTACTCCACATTCACCCCCACCCCCAATTTTTCTCAGCACGCTTTAAACTTCATTCCCCTACGTCCAACCACCCCATAACCCCTCCCATATATATTCACCTCTCTCCTCTTTCCTCTCCTCCCCACTTCTCTGTCAGCATTTATCATGTATGGCTAACTATAACAGCAACACTTTTTCATACTGGATTATATTATCTAGCTTCTTTTATCGAGTGTCAGTGGAGAGGAAGAACAGCATAAAAGTAGCAGCAGCAGTTGTATCTGTCTGATTGCCTCATGAATAGAAAGCTGCCTGTCTGAAAGCTGATGGCCTCCAAGCTGGTTCTCACAGCTTTTGTGTAGCTGACTGTACAGTTGGTAAGGTGCGAAATTCAAGTGTGACTGCCTGGCTGGTTGAGCATTTGTCCATCTGGCAGTATTGGTTTTATATTGTGTCATTCTGCAAGTTTTTTTTTTTCATAATGATTATTACTTTTAACAAAGAGATGTCTTAATTAGCTCACGTGCTCTTTTGTCTTTAAGTCTGTTTTTTTAATCTTTCCACACAGCATTGATCATTCCCACTGCAACCTTTTTTCTTTTATAGTTTTTACCAATTTTCCTCGTGATTCCCTCCCCTTACATGTCAGTCCTCAGGGATCAGTGTTAAGGACAAGAGCAGGAATTGCACTTGAAGGAGAGGAAATGACATGGGTAATGGAAGAGGACACACAGGCATCTGTCAGGGAAAATTGAGGCTGGAAAGGGGGAGAAAATGATTTATTCATGAAAGAGAATTACACTGCTTTCACCTTCGTGAATAGCCTTGATCAGAATCCTGTATTTCCTTTAACTCTTTAAAGAAAAATGGTGGTGGTCGGGGGGGGGGGGGGGGGGACCCCCTTTTCC
>VVHJ01052478.1:0-15817 GCA_015107715.1 Tylochromis polylepis
CAGTCAGGAGAACAACTGAGATAATCCATCCACAATACGAGGTTAGTCATTAATATACTGCTGCATGGGCTGGGCTGTAGTTACATCGTAAGGTTTTAAAAACCGAGCTTTAAAATGAACAGTGGTAATGAAAACCGAGAGAGGCCGACAGTGATCACTGACTGTTTTTAGGGGCTTGTTCAGATTAAATAGAACAAGATACAGAGCATTAAAACATGTTAAAAACACAACAGCCTTGATAAACGCAGAGTAGTTTGGACCTGGAAGCAGGGTTCATACGTCATCACCTAAAGACCGGATATCCCACCTGCTGTGAATGTTTTAATGCAGTACGGTTGTTATTATTATCACTTGTCACATCGTGTTTATAAAAGGTAAAATAAATAACATTCATATAAGAAATAAAATCGTCTCGTGTAAACTGTATATGGTGTTAAATAGGCCTATACTACTGTACTTTAATGTCGGTCATAAGGGTGCCATATATTTTATGAGGTGGTACTCATTGTGAAAAGTTTGAGAACCACTGCATTGGAAAATCTTTAAACTGAAGAAAATATGTTTTAGCATGTGATGTTTGATAATTATTGCAAACTTTTTACCCTTTGCCTATTATTTTAAAGTGATTTAAAATAATATTTTTTTCACAGACATGTCTGCCGGTGGTATTCGTTCACTATTTTGGTTGTTTTGCCATGGTTTTAGGGGAAAAGAAAAACAAATTATTGGTCACATTTTTGGTACAGTGTGGTGTTTTGATAAATGTCAGCTATTTTCCTCCCTCGCCGGCGCAGCTATAACCCCGTGCTGTTGCTGCTGTAGGTAAGAATTGCCTAAAATTACATGGCGACAAGGTAATTGTAACAATCTGAAATTCCAAATTGTCACCTACAGACCTGAAATCTGGTTACAGAATCTCTGTGACTAAACTGTACCACCAACTTATCTGATTGCCTTGAAAGAGGTTAAAACAGCACAGGAAGCCCCGCTGGAATTGCTTCTGAACTTCTACCTAGGGACAAAATCTGGGCCTGTGTTTATGCACAGAAACTCTTTTGTGCACACACCCCTAGCTAAATGAGTTGTGTGTGTCTGGGCTGTCTGCCTGCTCTGAGCAGATCATAGCCCTAAAATATAATCTGAGCGGCCTTCCAATGACAGCCAGCAATCTCAAAGAGAACAATGTTGGAAAGATCATCTGCCAGAAGAGTACAGAGTCCTCAAGGCAAGGGACATGCATTTGTATGTTTTGTTTTTCAGGGTTCGTGCATCACACCGAGAATAAAGTGAGCTATGATATGTGTTTTATCATGTGTGCTTCTGAAGACACGGAATGCCTCAATGCCAGAATTTCTCTTGTACTTCGGCACATCTACAACTGCATGAAAGACAACTTGATAAACTTGATTACTTTGTTACTCAGATTTAGTTACATATGGCTCATATTTTATGTCAATGTAGTGATCTTTCCTGTCAAGCCCTATGTTATTGATAGCATTTTATTGCGAAAGAAGCCAAATAAATGAAAAGGCCTGTCTCAGGTCTCCTTGGGGCAAAATGATCAAGTTGCCCAATTCTTTCTGCTAGATACATACTATATAATTTCGTATAAGTGGTTTATATGCAGTGATTTAAACACAAAAATAGAAGGATTTGCATTGCACAAGCCGAGCTCAAACTAGGACTATCAAAAATGTAACTCCAGATGCTCTCCCCATTATCAATTATATTTTTATTATCATATGGTATTTTAGAAGCATATGTGCTAAGACACTAACTGTCTGGGGCTTCAAGGCGGTTGCTTCAAGGTCATCCAAATTCTTGGGATCCCAGCTAATACAAATGATGAAAACTCCTTGTAAATTGGCTGTGACTGTGCTGCTGAGGTGAAAAAGCCCAGCTGTTCTAAGGCCTTTTGTATTTTACATTTCTTGCTTGTAGCTGACTTGCTTATCTGACCACAGCAGCACATTGTGAATGAGCACCAGTGTCTTGCTCAAGGACAACTTGACAGAAGTTATTGCTTTTACAGCAATCAAACCTCTAAAAAAACTCTATTATTGGCCCGCCACTGTAATCACTGAACAGACATGCTGCTCATTCTGTAGCTGCAGGTTAAATATAAAATTCTACCTGTAGTAACAAGATGAAGCTATAGAAAGGAAAGGAGCAGGGTAAGGCAGGTTGCCTATACAGCTAACTTTGGATTCTCGCAATGATGTTTGCCTCAGGCCAGAATCCTAAAAAAAAAAAAAAACAGTTAATAAACCATGACTCACTGAAACTTTCTCTCTGAAAGTGGCAGGATGAAACATCAGGCAGGCAAAAGTGAGGAAGGTTATATCACAAGAGAAACATTATCAATATTGATAGTCGTCCATACTTCGAGATGAAATAAGGGTCTCATTTCCATGAAGCATTAAAGAAGGAGCTTGGCAGTGAGCAGAATGTTGTCTCAAGTACAAGGGCCACTCATATACTACACTTAAGTTTTTGATGAAATGCACTTCTTCTGCAGTGCATAAGCAATCAGAGTTGTTTTTTTATTTTTTTTATTTAAGGCATATGTTAAGATTAAAAAAAAACCAAACCCTGCTTTCTCCTCAATGATGGGATCTGTATTATTGTGTTTTGAAGCAGATTATATCTCATATTTTCTTGGAAAATAAAGTATGGCTGTGTCTGAACTGTCCACCAATTCACTATGTAAGTGCATAAGCCTTCTATATCTCAACTGTGAATTTCCTCTATAGTGCACTACAAAACAGCAAAGTGACGCTATGAAAGGTAGTATACAGAAGAAGGAGCGCTACATCCATCGACTGAGACGTCATGTGTTACAGCCTTTTTATCTGTTATGAAACAAACAAAAAACAAAACAAAACAAAACAGAGAGACACCAGATATGGAGCTAATGTGATTTTCTTGCTCTTTGAGAGTGCCTGGCAAGCATAATACTCCTCAGATATTTTAACTGTGCAGTGGCTCATCTCCTATGCCAGAGCAGCACGACTTTCAAATTACAGATTTTAGCTGGTCAATTTAAACTGTAAATGAGTTAGTGGAAAGTAGCTTGCTTATGAAATGAAAAGCATAATGATAATTCATAAATGACTTGTAGCACAGTTGCAGTTTCTCTCATCCTTTTGTAAGTGGATAGATTTACGTTATTAAGTGTGTTATGTTAAGTATGTGGAAATTAATAGGTGTGCATAGATTAATATCCTAATAATGTGCATAGATTGTGCTGTTATCAGTTACAGTGTGTACTCATCCTAACTGTGTCCACTATGTAGCAAACACTATATAGTGGATGAGTGTGTCTGATGTTGGTCCACTAGGATCAATGTGAAACTGACAAGTCATTTTGTGATGCCATTGCCCTGCACTGTGGCAGAAAAGAGAAAAAAAAAATGTTTTCTTTATACAAAACTCTCTTTTGGAACAAATGGTAAGCATTTCGAGTGTTTTCTTTATTAAGTCATGCAAAACAACAAATATATTACCAAGTTAGCTTTGCTGTTAGCCAAATTAAGGTTACTTATGTTGGTTTGCTTGTGATAATCTTTCATCGCATTAGCTAACTTCTTGGCTAATGCTAACTCAAAGCTCAGAGGACGTGATTGGTCAGTTGCGATGTTGAACCCAGAATTGTTATGAATAACATTAACAGGGATATAAGACCTTGCATAGTGGATGAGTTGGTCAGTTTAAATACAAAAGTATTTCACTGTGAGCTACAAGCACCTGGTCCTACCTCAAGACAGAAAAGGCAGATGAGGAGCCGTACGTTCTTCCCTCCTTTTATAAACACAGATTTTTTTTGTTTACATTTACTCCAAAAGCTACATTTCTATCCTGTCTTAGCTTTACGTTGTGTTTAAACTAAAAGTTGAGGGAAGGGTCATGAAGTGTGTCTATGGGACCAGTACAATCTGGAATAAAGGCTAATCTCATCAATTTCCCAGCACAAATATTGGACTTATTAATCTTCTGTGCAGACATTTGTAGTCACACCATTTTCCCTGCCAACTCTCAAGGAACACGTGGAGGCCTTGTATACGGACACTTCACAAAGCCAAGAAAAATTCCATATTTATTTTTTTTCTTGTTACCATAGTAACATTATACCCATGGGGAGATAGCTGGCTCGTATGCAGTCTTGGGATGCAAATCCCTTCGTTAAGCTTTGCAATTGAAAATGCAAACACATTCAGCAGAAAGACATCTCTAAAACACTTACAAATGTGCATAAAATATTTTATATTGTTTGTAGTAGATGTTCTCTTAATGTGTGTTATCTGGGCAATTTAAGAAAAGCTTCCTCAATTAGGTATATGGGAATTCAAAGAGTGCTTTTGCAATGATAGATGGTATGTATTTCATAACATATTCTTTGGCAGCATTTCGCACAGCAGCATTTGTTCTGCCAGCAGGGGCTTGTCTGCTCATATCTGTATTTTAGAAATGCCTACATTTCATAAATGGATTTTCAGAAAGCAAAACAAGACAACAAACAAAATACTTACTTTAGAAAGATTCATAAGAAAAAAGGAAATCCGTAAATAAGTAAATAACAGCTAACAGTGGCAGTGGTAGTAGATGTGACTTCCTTAGGAACATCAAACTTTGTGCAGTTATCAACAGGCAGAAAAATGAGGAACAACTCTATTACCAGGACAACCAAACAACATGTATGCACTAGGGAGCTATTTGTGATTTGGAAATAACTAACCATCCAATTTTTCCAAACTTTGGTTAAAGGGCAGCTTTAATGGCTGCTGAACAGATACAGAGCTGCAGGGTGTTTTAAAGACTCAGAACAGGAACATGTCAAGTCCAATTTCAGACACAACCATGCTAAAGTGAGTATCTCTTGATATGAAAAAAAGTGCTCTCATAAGGAATGAATACAGAATACTACAGATTTTCTAGCTGTGTGTCCAAAAAATATCACTTTTGTTGCATGAATTTGTATTAGAACTGCAGACCTCACTTGCCACTGGCCTCACAGTTAAGGTCTGAGTTCATGATTCAGAAAGAAGAAGGTGACTGGGCAAAAATGGCATCCATGGGAGTGTTCCTAGGCAAAAAAACCACTGCTGACCTAAGACAATACAATTTCCCACATTTCCCAAAATACATCTGGTTTTAAACTAACACACCATTTAATAAAAAGAACATCATACTAACAGTTAAATACAGTGGTGGTAATGTGATGGTCTAGGGCTGCCTTGCTGCTTCAGGACCTGGATGACTTGCTGTAATTGATGGAACCATGAATTCTGCTTTCTATTCACAAATCCTGAAGTAGAGAATATCCGGTCATCAGTTTGTGCCATGAAGCTCAAGCGCACTCTCATTTGGGTTATGCAGCAGGATAATGATTCGAAACACACCCAGCAAGTGAGTAGCTTGCAAAACAAAATGAAGGTTTTGGAGTGGCTTAGTCAAAGTCTGGACTTAAATCCAATCGAGATGCTTTGGCATGACCTTAAACAGGTGGTTCATGCTAAAAAAACATCCAGTGTGGCTGAATTAAAACCATTCTGCAAAGAAGAGTGGGGCAGAAGTCCTCCAGAGTTATGTGAAAGACTTATTGCCAGTTTTCACAAACACTTGGTTGCAGTTTTTTCTGCAAAGGTTTGGATAAATGAAATCATCTTTTAAAAACTGCATTTTTGTACTATTCACATGTCACAGGTGTACTATTAAAACATTTTGGATAAATTTTTTAAGTGTGACAATAATGCAAAAATGTATGAAATCTGAAACGGGGCAAATACTTTTTAAAAGCAATTTAAGTGGATGAAAAACAGTAGCATGAGACTCAATGGGAAAATGGGATATTGCACCACTGAAAAAAGCTCATATAAAATGTTATGATAGTGGAAGTCTCACTGTGCTGCTTGCTTCTGCTATTGTGGCAGAAGTGATTACATTTCTCTGGACTTAGAGCACTGCAATAAAAGTGACTACAAGTCTACCACTTCAGTATAGGCTTTCCCAATAGAAAGGTGCAAATGACTTCAAAAACACCAAAGCATCTGGACACTGTGCATGTGTGCATGTCCTGTGACATCTGAAGACTTAAACACTAGGAAGAAATGAAACCCTCTATAAGCCTTCTAGGATGCCTGTGGAAGAATCCCCCAACAGCTTGTGGCAGGCATTTTGTAGAGCAGAGGGGGCCAAAATCTAATCAGTGACTTGGTACATCTGGTCAACATTAGCATTTAGTTCTCTAGGGTCAGTGGGTGAGTGCTGTTCACACTGAGGCACAGAGGATTGTGGCAGCAGAAAATCAGATGAGGAGAAATTGTTCCCTGTTGCAGTTTTTGTGTTATATTCTGCCACATTTTCAATCAAAGGAAAATTTAATCTTAAACATGTGGAGAACTGCAAAGCTACTGTAACTATAACACTAACAAGTGAATGTATACTTTATATCTAAATGAAGACATAAATTACAGTTATGCAAAAGGCTTCTATAAATCACCAGCAAATGACATTTTTCTGTACTCAGACAGCACTGTTTGCTCAGTGTAAAGCTAATTCTTCAGCAGAGGGGTCACTGTCACACCCGTCAGCGGGGTTTATCGAGAAATGAGCAAACAGAAAGGCAGATGACTCTTTTCATGCTTGCCGTGAACAGATCACAGTGCCGAAGAACTGAGTCCAGCTCCCCGGCCGAGCTTTGACTATGTGCCACCAAAACAAAGCCATGCTCCTACATTCAGATCAAGGGACACTTTTTCACTTTAGCTGCCAATGGAGACATTTGTCCAGACTTAATTGGAGTGGAATTTTCAGCGAGGGTCTGATGATCTGACAGCAGGGGGAAAACAGTGGGCCCAACAGCTGCTCAAGTCCAAGGCTAAACATGCCAACTTGCCATGTGTACAACTTTGTGGCGATGTGAGTTATTTAAGCTGTTTGAAGACGGGGGTTTCATTTCCCATTAAGACACATAGCACTCTGCATCTCACACATACTGCACTTGCATCCAGCAGGACTAAAATGAAGAACTGGCTCATCCTACTGAGAAAGTATATCTGTACCTCTTTACTCTATGGGACCATTGTATAGTCCTTGGCCATCAAGCGGCTACCTCCTGTACACGCACACACACTGCCTCTCTCACACGTTTATTAGCACCTCTCTCTCTCTCACTGCTACTTTCATCTCTCTTCTCTCTGGGTGGATAAGGAGCGGCTCTGCCTGCCACTGTGCACTTCCCCTCTGAAAGAGCCATTCATTGCTGCCGGCAGCAGGACCTCAGCTAAGAGGGCTTCAACATCTCTACCTCTTGCCTTTTGGCGACTCGCTTTCAATGCAAACATTCCCAAGGTAAATGTGCTCACTCATTCAGCTCACCACAGATTGGAAGGCAAATAAAAAAAAGAAAAAATGCATCAGAGGAGAAACCGACAGATGTTGCCCCAGCCTTTGGAGAAGTGGTCAGACCATTGCTCAGCTTTTCCTCAGTGTATTGAGTTTCATCGAAGAATAAAAAGGTTTTACAACAGTGAGTGACATGTGTCCCGTGAGAATGAATAAACAGCAGTAAAAGGAAGAGAACTGAAGATCTGATGTGGAATTAGAAAGTTTGTAGCCCAGTGCAGCATCTGTAAAGGATAACGTTGATATTGGGTTTGTTTTGAGGGATTAACTTGTCAGCCCGCCATGGTTTGATTTATGCAAAGGGGAAGCCTCAGACAGAGATGGTGATCTGATCTTTTCCTGTGGATCTCTGACAGATGGGAGCAGAAGGGGAGAACCAGGACACTAAAAGAGTGATTTGCAGTAGCACTTACCTCCATGACCAGGGCCGGGGAGGCAGAGCAGTACAGTCAGGAAGGCACCAACAAAAACCAGATGCAGGGCTCTCATATTTTCGTTGCTGAAGAGTTAAGTCCTCCACTGTTGTGTTAAAGACACTCCATTCAGAAGAGACTGAATGAGTTTCCAGTTTTGGGACCTGCTACAAGATACTTCTCTATGTGAAGGGGCAGGGCTGGGGAGGGACCGCAAGAGGGACGCCTTCTTTCCAACCCCTACCCTTCTCCAGCACACTTGCACGTGCACACATTACACATACACACACACACACAAATCTTCAAAGAATGGAAAATCATAACCAGACTCTCTTGCTGACCCGACACTTACATATTTTCACAAGTACAATCCTTGTTTATACAGATATGCGTCTCTCTCACATACACACACACACACACACACACATGCACACAACAAATTTACACGCATCAATTTACATGGCTTTTGTACCACCACACAAATCAAAACTCTGACACGACAAGCTCAGTATCTCAGTGGATTTTTTCCCTTTTGTTTCAGTCTGTAATTGGAGTGCCCTTTAGAGACCAGCAGCTCCTGTTTGCAAGGATAAACCCTTTACTTTTAATTAAAGACAACTCAGGTTGCCATTGGTGCTTTATCTTTCGAGTCTTTCCCTTGATCAATGTCTGGCTCTTCATGTTTTTGTTCAACAAACCTGCTCCTGAAGCTAATTAAGCTCATACTTGAGTGTGGAGTAGAGGTTGGTTGCTTTGGATTTGCATTCTCTCTTGCTTCCCTATTGATAGGGCAGGGACAATAGAAAAGTTTTACTGCGCAAACAAAGCACTCGGGGAAAGACTTTATTCATGGTGAGTGCTGTCGCTGATTGTTCTCCACTTGGCTTATACTTTCATTTCTGGTAATGAACATGCATACACTCATCACAAGGATTAGTATTTTCTGGCTGGATGCTAAGATTAAACCTCAAATTCACTCGCAAAGCTTGAACGTTCAATTTCATCTGTCTCACAGTCAGCAGATTGGCAAATTATTCGTCACTCTTGCTGACAGCTGAAATGGGAATACAATTAGAATATTCTGAACACTTCCTCTCAGGTGCGGAACAACTTTACAATAGCAATTCGCCATTCACTGCAGCCCATGCAGTTTAATTAGAGTTTTGCTTTTCAGCTGAACAAACAATGCCTCAGAAATTATCTTCAAATTAACTGGCATGTGAAATTTTACAGATAATTTCAAATGACTTATGACAGTCAGGAGAGCCTTTTGCATAAACTGTGGATTGTGAATTGTTTGGACTGCATTTTTGTTAGTCTCAGACTTGGTGAATGGACAACCTGAAATGTTTAAAATAAGCACTTTTTGTCTCTCGTTTGTATTTAATGCATCTGAGGAGAAAATAACAAGCTTTCTTTCAACCACATGGACTTGTATATGTAAAATTTTCACCGCTAGATATCAGTAGATTGCACACTGCAGTCGACTGATTTCTACTTTCTCACCCCATAATGTGGATAGTGCATAATCTTAGCTATGGTGGTCGCTGTAGGACAAACATGTTTTAGTCAGCCAAGAGAGACCTAAAACATTAAGCATTAGACTGTTTCCTGTGTATCTGCTATTGTTTAGACCGGTTCTGGTCCCCGGTCCCCAGAATTGTTTCCTATCTGTAGGAGGCTGTCAGTCTACTGTTTACCTCAGCTGTCAGTGGCGGGTGATAAGTGTCCACCTCTATTTACACTGGAAGAGGCTGTAAAACTTTGTGAAAGGAGTCTAATATGAGTCAGTAAGTCTGAACTACTGACCGATGACAGTGATACTGAGATGAGTTGTTCAGGATATTCTAAACTTTTCTATCTTTCTGTTGTTGCCGGTCTTAGCCTCTGGTGTTAGCTGCTGTTATCTCGTGTTAGTGAAACTGTCTGTGGATGTAACTCTGGCGCTTACTGAATAAACTCTCATGTGATGTGAGAATGTAATCAAACTGTTTATCAGAAGGAAAATGTTATTTTTAGGACACTTCAGCCTAACATTAGCTTGCATAATGTAGGCTTATAAGTTGTCATTGTTGTTGCTTAGGGTTGTATGTGTAATCTGCTGACAGTAAGTAACTACATCAATATTGGGAATAAATAACATGTTTATGCACATTTTCATGTGCTAGATCCCTGACTTCAGTTCAAGCATTAAGGCTTGAGGTTATGAGGAAGAGGATTACATTTTAATAAGATGCTAGTGGCACTGTATTTTTCCTTTGACTTTTCACTTCTTTGGTGTCGACTACCCCTTCTCTGGCAATATGACAGTATGTGGTCAGTCTCTAACCACATACCAGCTACTGTATTCAAATATGATGTGGGGAACATGGCGGCTTCCACAAACCGCAAACCTGTTCCTGTGTATTTTCAGTAGATTAATTCTAAGTTTGAATGCACTGAATATTGCACTCATAAGCACTTTTTATTTAAAAATAGCATAAAAGCTCAATTCCCCAAAACACTATTGTTTTGAATAAAACAAAGGAGTAGATCCATTTAACATGAAGAAGACTGCATTTCTCCACACTTTAAAAAAGAGCATGAGCCACTGTGACCATTGGAAGACCTGTAAAAAACATATCACACTTGTAACACAACACCATTTATTGCTGGCAACCTTTTCTGACACCAACGACTCACTGACTATTTCAACATGACACAAGCTACAATTAAAATGCTCCCTCTGAGACTTAGCCAACCGTTTGCACCAATGACATGCTCTCGCCTCCCTGGGGATGCATAACTCTCCCTGGAGGGATGTCACCCACTGATATGAGTGGGCTCCTGCAGTTTATGAAAGCAAAGGCAGGCTTATGTAATCCAGAACACCAGGAACCCCTTTACCATAAACACAACAGATGATGCAAATAGATGTGTGTGAACTTGTCTATATTAAAGTAAGTCGATACTATTTATGAGACTTTTTTTTTTTGTAATAATGAATGGTCATGCAATGATTAAAGGTGTCCCGTGGAGGCTTTTAAACAAACAGGTTTTGTTTACATTCAAATATGCTCACAAAGTACATTATACGTATCCTCAAGGTCTACAAGCATGTTGAATGTATTTCCAACCTTGTAAAACATCTGCTTTTTAATCTTTTGTTTACATCACTATGTGTAATTCCTTATGCCTATTTTTACAGCTGTGCTGGTACTGTCTGCAGTTGCTGTCTCTTTATATTATCCTGATATTCTGCATGTGTCCATTTATTGTGGTGGAACACAAGACAAAGGCAAATAAAGATTCACTCAAACATTACACTGCAAAAATACCACAAATGAAAAAAAAAACATGATATACCATTAAATGTGTGTTTTGTTTTTTTGTTTTTTTTGCCACCAAAGTGCAGCAGGACTACCTTGAAGCACAGTGTCTATGATGGGGGGGGTTATTGCTGTAGACTTGTTAGGAATCATTTGCCAGTGAACATTTCAAGGAGCAATATTAGCATTCATTTAGAGGAATGTTTCTGTCCAGAAGGTGAAGATACGTTTCCTCATTCACATGGATATTATGGTTCAGTTCATTCCACTGGCTGATCCATAGCTCAAGAAGAAGTTGATCCTCCTTGCAAAGTACTTTTTAAGACATGACTAAACAATTGCATTTTATTTACATTACCTTTTAATTACATGGATTCAGCTGATCAGATTTATGCTTCCCCTTCCTGCTGGTCAGCACAACCTCTTTGAAGATAATACAGGGCCCTGTACTATGAAGTCGGTTCTGTATACCTAGATTATCTTTCCATCCTCTAGGTTCACTTACTTTAACATTGGTAATCAGCCTAAGCAGTCACACGATTATCATCTCAATAAATCAATCCAGGGTTTCCCCCAATCTAGCCATTAGTGTGTTTTCACATGAAAGGGGTGGTGTTGGCAACATCTGAAAAATAGCATCTGACCAATAACAATTAGGATAAGTTCCTGGTAGCAGAGCAGCTGTTTTTACAAAGAAAAATAAAACTACACAATACAGGGTGAAAGCAGTACAGCTGCTGTACAGTACAATAGTTTAGTATTATAAGCACTGTAAGACTGTGTTTGTGTGCTTTAAAAGTTTTGGGCAGCAAGACTGAAAAAGATCTTTTACATTTATAAAGGTTATTCCATTAAAAGGCAAGAAGGAAAATTGGCAAATATGTGACTGTGTAAGTTAGACGAATTATCAGTATCATTGTTCTGTCATTAAAACAAGGGAGAATCTGATGGGTTGTAATTGAGTATTCTGGTAAATAAATGTTTAAATGTACATGAGACAGTTACATTTTTTATTCTTTTAGCCACAGCCCTGGTGATGTTTTTGACAGCAAGTAAAGAATCAATGTAAAAACAAAAATAAAACGCAATCTACTAATTAATCTACTTGTGATATCTACAGGTACATATACACTTTATTGCCAAAAGTATTTGCTCATCTGCCTTCACACTCATATGAACTTGAGTGACATCCCATTCCTAATCCATTAGGTTCAAAATGATGTCGGCCCAACCTTCGTAGCTATAACAGCTTCATCGCTTCTGGGAAGGCTTTCCACAAGGTTCAGGAGTATTTCTGAGAGTTTTTGACCATTCTTCAAGAAATGCATTTGTGAGGTCAGACACTGATATGTGACGAGAAGGCCTGGCTCACAGTTTCCACTCCAATTGATCCCAAAGGTGTTTTATCAGGTTGAGGTTGGGAATCTGTACAGGCTGGTCTAGTTCTTTTACACCAAACTTTCTCATTCAAATCCTTATGAACCTTGCTTTGTGCGCTGGTGCACAGTCATATTCTAACCAGAACGGGCCATTCCCAAACAAAGTTGGGAGCAAATTGTCCTAAATGTCTTAGTATGCTGAAGCATTTAGACTTCTTTCCACTGTAACGAAGGGACTGAGCCCAACTCCTGAACATGTAGAAAATATTTTTAAGAAATTTTGAGAGCCATTTAAAAAAAAAGAAAGTAGAGATAATTTGCTAGCTACTGAAACAGTCATAATGTTTTATTTTCCAACTGTCCTCGCCAATCTTTAAGTCACAGTTGCCACTGATTTCACTGATTGCCATGTAGCAGCAATGCACCAAGATTTGTGCACCCAGTGATATGCCAGGTAAGTAGCAGTTAAGTAAATATTGCCACTGAAGCAATCTTTTCTTCTCAGCATTTGAATTTCTGTTCAAGCTAAATTAGGGGATTTAGCAGACCTTTCAACTTTGTCTTATTGTACCATCCTTTTACATCTGCAAAGACACATAAAACACAAATTGGGAATACTGAACTAAAATGATTCTTATTTGACTTTGCCAGGTCTAATTTAGACTGATGAAAATCTGATATCAAAACAGTTTGGGGTTTTTTTTATGTAAAAGATTATAAATGAACACTGTAGACTGTCTCCCTATCACTTGTATTTGTGTTAGTAGCACTATCACTGTGAGAAGGACAAATGATTAATGTATATTGTAATATGTATGTACCTAGAAGTATATCTACCTATGTATCTATCTAGAAATGTTTATACTTTGGTGCTACAGTATAACACATTTGATTTGATCATTTCACCATATTGCTTTACCGTTATAGCTCACTAACTTGCCTGAGGTTACAGTCAGTTCAGTTGACAACAGCAAGTTTTATCAGATGTCATTTGTCTTTGTTGATGCAATCTTTTCATAGAGCAGAAACTGGACACATATTGCAGAAATATCACCTCTCAATTCATACTGTGAAGAGAGAGCAAGCTCGACTTTCAACACATAGACTCAGATATCACCTTCGTGCATTGCTCCAGCCGTCTGGCCAGACCGCCCCACGCTCTCAAAACTCCAGACTTGATTAAACCACAAAAACTACGTCAATGTTATGTGAAGCCTTTTTTTTCCAATGTCAAGATAGAGACTTGAGCTTAATGCCACATAATCACAGTGGTCTGTTTTGATCACCATGATTTAATGCTTTTAAGACACACTGTAATAATCAAGTACCCCCTGAACAAAGAATGTCAGTGGCACTGGCAGCAGCGAGGACCCTACAGAGGAGAAAATAGAAGAGAACTGCATATCCTTAACTTTTTCCAAGAGCTATTACTTCTCCATGCCTTTTTAGCTAATACGAACCCACTCACTTTTGGTCTTCTTAGTGCAGTATAATAGCTCACTTTTTATTCATTAGTTCAATTGATTGACTAATGTTCACTTTTCTGCTCATTAATCTTTGTTCTTTGATTCTTTAAGTGCCATTCAAAGTGGAACTACATGGAAATATAAAGCAAAATGAAGCTTCATAACATTCATCTTTTACTGCCCAGTCATTTTTTCATGATAATTTCAGTTTAGATTTAAATTAAAATGCCTGTCTAACATCAATGATCACTATAAGGTGTGCAATTTTTTTTCTTTTTTTTTTACAAAATACTAGGTTACTTGAAACATGTAGTACAATATGTAATTATGTTGACGAATTACAAAGGTTATTTCAACAATTATTTGACAGCTTTTAGTGTAAAATGATTAGTAATCTCTGCATCAGAATGTATTTTTTAATGACTTTCTAACACTATTCGTGACTTGATGCTTGGCAGAGATTTAATAAATTTGAACTGTTTCTGTTGAGGAGTGAACACCAGAGCCCAAAGTGGAATTTCTCATATACAGTGTTATGATTAGATTAGCATTTGAGTGTTTGTATATAAATGTATACACTGCCAGTTTAATAGATATGTCCTGCACAAGAGATGTTAACAAGCTTACACTGTCTAGATATATTCTGGTGGGACATCAGTTGAGATGTATTTATTTTAAGCTGTGTCAAGCTATGTCTTCCAAAAGCTTTAAAGGTAAAGGTGTTACTGCATGAATAACACCCTTAACACTTTCAGGAAGGTGTTGATTGGCCTCCGATTTTGAAGTTGAGGCCTGGTGTTTATTTCCATATTTTTCAGATAATGATTAAAGCATGGAGGATTGAGTTTTGAGGCTTTAATTTTGCATTGGTGGATTAACAGATGCTAGCTGTCAGAAACACTTTCCTCCCACAATAAACCTATTACTCTCCCTTTTTAGACAATCCATCAGTAGTGTCAACTTAATTTGCTTTTCTCACCAAGCCAGTGTATGACAGCACTGGAAAATTTGCAGTGGAATCCACGTGTCCCACATGTGTCCCACATGTGTAACGTGTCCCAATTTATTAATGATGCTAGTCCTTTTGACAAGATTTGTGTCATGCTCTTTGTTTTTGTAGTTATTATTCTCAGGTTATGGTGACATACAGTCATGATAAAAAAAGAAGAAAAAAAAGAAGAAAAACAGGAATTTGTATTACCCTGTATATTACAGCAGCATATCTTTTTTACCCTCTGTAGGAAACACATCTCCTATCTCTTTAAGTCCTAAAGAGAAAAAAAAAATCCCAGTCTGGTGTGACTAACTGGCCTGGCGAAAACAAGGTAAAAGGACATGGGTCACAAATTCAGTGAGTGTAGTCATCAGCTGTACCTTACACTTTTGAACCAGGAAACATATTCAATTATCATGTGATGATTTAAAATTGAGATTTTATTTAATACGAATTATGATTGTCCCTAAATATCAGCCTGGGTCACAGGCTATACAGTGGGATGCAAAAGTTTGGACAACCTTGTTAATAGTCATTATTTTCCTGTATAAATCGTTGGTTGTTACGATAAAAAATGTCAGTTAAATATATCATATAGGAGACACACACACAGTGATATTTGAGAAGTGAAATGAAGTTTATTGGATTTACAGAAAGTGTGCAATAATTGTTTAAACAAAACCAGGCAGGTGCATAAATTTTGGCACTGTTGTCATTTTATTGATTCCAAAACCTTTAGAACTAATTATTGGAACTCAAATTGGCTTGGTAAGCTCAGTGACCCCCGACCTACATACACAGGTGAATCCAATAATGAGAAAGAGTATTTAAGGGGGTCAATTGTAAGTTTCCC
>VVHJ01052479.1:0-16625 GCA_015107715.1 Tylochromis polylepis
GGGCAGAGAGGAGAGGAGAGCTTGGAATAAAGAGCACAAATGGTGATTCAAGGAAGCGACATTCAACTGGACAGTGAACGGAAGAGTAGGTAAATAAGCTGAAACGCAAAGAAGAGAAAACAGGTTAGGAGAGAACTGAAAGCAAAGAAGTAAAAAAAGGAGAATGGATGGATGGATCGAAGGAAGATGGATGGAAGTTTATATTAGACAGAGATAACAAAATAAAGAGATAATAGAAAGGAAAAATGATTATTTTTAATTATTATGTGATTATTTAGAACAGAGAAAACCAGAAAACAAGGATAAAGATGGGATGAAAAGAAGAATAAAAACACAAGCAGAGAGGGAAGACCAAGAGGGGAAGAGGAAATAAAATAGGTATTCAGGCGATCAATTCTCACCTGCTCACAGGAGAAGCCCATTTTTCAACCCCTTGTTTAGCAACCTGTGGCGCTACAGAGTGGAACACAACACACTGCGTTCCTGAACAACCCCACCACCACCACCAACCCACCAACCACCCAGTGCCTGAGGAAGGCAGCAAGAGTGTGCGTACATGTTTGTGTATGTGTGTGTGAAAGACGATGAGAGAAAAAGCATGAGATTGCTTTGCTCTTCTCTGACTATTGATGTTCTGCTTCCCTAAATACTGACCAATCTGTCTCTCCTGTCACACGCATAAGCACATTTAGGACACACTCATAAATATGCGTTTCTCACACTCACACATACAGCTTTAGACATGGGTCTAAAGGTGGGGAAATTGAAAAAGAGAGGAATACGAGACGACAGGAATTTAATGAGAAGAGGCGTGGAGGTAAAGAGGAGAGAGAACAGTTGTAAAGATAAAGAGTAAAACTGAAGATAAAAAGCGACAGAGAAAAGAGAGATGATAAAGAGGAAGAGGAGGAAAGAGAAAGCGGAAGTTAGACAATACAAGGGTGAAGAGAGGGAAGGATGTGAGCAGAAGGTGAAAGGGACATGAAAAAAGGAAACACAGTCCAGTGCTATAAAGGCAATCTTCACATCTCTGCCAGGAATGCAGATAGAAAACACGGGGCTTCTGTTTTCTCTTTAATTCCTCCTTTTCCTTCATTTTTCGCATTTTCAGTATCTTGTCTATTTTGTTTTCTGTTTTGTCATTATCCCCCCCTCCAGAGTAAGAGGCATTAATTTGCTTCAGTTGATTGCTTTGGAGCATTTCATAGAGCAAACACTCATCATAACTCTCTTCTTTTACTTCCCATCCTCTCCCTTGACTCCTAGTTCCTTCTCCTCCCTGTTTCTTTTCCCTCCTGTCTCTTTTTGCATAATTTCCAATTTCCCTTCCTCACTTGAAAAACCACAGCAACAGCCTCTGTCTATCAAATCATATTTCTGTCTCTGTGCACTTCACTTTTTTGGGGGGGACTTTTTCCATTTAATGTTTGAATTACTTAGAAGCACAAAGTAAACAATATCTTCAGAAGCACTCTACAAGAATCAGCTAAATATAACATAAAATATGAAAAGTGAAAACAGCCCAGGGTTCTAGCTGGCTGCTAAAATAATATGATTCAATAAAGTAAATGAACATGTTTTAAACCTGCAAAAGTTATCATCCCTTTACATCTCTGGACAACTGTGACAACCATCAGTTGGCCAAAAAAAGAGTTTGTAAAGATGGTTATGGTAACTTTTCTTCCCCCATTCTGTTTTTTGTCAGTGCAACACTTGAGACCTTCCATGAATTACCAAGGACTGTGAATAAAAATTGATGTAATTCCTAAACAGTACTGCAGTACTATTATTAAACCCCTTTAATTAAAGCTGAGAGTCTGCACTTCAATCACATCTTGATTATTTGATTTAAATCTACTATGGTGGTGTACAGAGTCAATTTTTTATTTTTATTTTTTAAGTGTGTCACTGTCCAAAAACTGACTAACTTTAAAGGTCATGACTGTTGTAAATCTAATAATTACTGTCCTATTTCAAAAATTGCACAAACCTGAGAATCTGTGATACACGCTCAGTTGAAATTGCATGTAAAATCAAACAACATCTAATTGGAGCAGTCGCCATTTAGATCATGTCACATTCTAACAACATCTGCAGTATATGTGCTTAATATTATTGAAGCCCTTGATAGCTATCAGTATTGTTTTATACTTTCCATAGACTTATAAAAGCATTTGTTCAGTAAATCATAGCAGATTAGTCTAAACATTACATTCATTAAGTATTTTTCAATAGAAATCAGTTGGTATTAGTACAGGTGCTCTACAGGAATCCACTAGTGGACTTCTTTTATTTGCTCTTTATTACAAAACTGCCATGTCGTGAACTTTTATGTTCATCATCATCTTTATCATCTTTAAAGATCATCATCATCTTCATCTTCATGACGCTATTTTATATGCCACTGGCATTTCCCTTGATCTGGCCATTGCAAATCTATAGCCTGTATTTGGTAGGTGATTCCCAAATAAGCTTGTTCTAAACTTTAATAAAAACCAAGTGATAAGTTAGAGTTTGCCACCTTGTGCCACAACAAACCTTGTTTTATCTAATAAAGCCAGGGTTGGAATTTGGCTAACTTCGGAGAAAAATTCAGAGGATATAAGTGGCACGTCAGCAATGCAGGCTTGAGAGTACAGCCGACAGCTGGTGGTTGCACTGGACATACAGTATAAACCTTGTTTCTGTTTAAAGTGGAAGAAATGGAGAGCTGAAAACCACGAGCTGGCATTTAAACCATGGGACAACCATGGGACAAGCCCGTTGCAGTCAAAAGGAGACTGGCATATTTTTAAGACATTTATATTCCAAACACCGCTTTTATGAAGATTTAAGGAACATAAATATGATAACTAAGGCATACAAAATTAAAAATACTGAAACAAGCAAATGCTTTCACAATTTTTCAACAGTTGGTGGTGTATCTTTTTTTTTCCCTTGCTATTTATTCAGAAACAGCGTCATATATCATACATTATGTGTGGGGCAATTTCTATTCAAAATAGTCAAATGTCAAAGCATAAACAGAGACTAGGTAAACTAGGTGTTGCACTTCTGAATATATTTGCGTCTAGTAATGGTAAAAAGAAACAAAAGTAATAAAATGTTGCTATAAAATGTCACACTTATTAAAATGAATTATATCTGTTTGCATGTTTCCCCTCTCTTATGAATATCAGTCAGTGGAGATTAATTCTGACCCCAACAAAGGAAGCTTTTTTTTAAAAAAATACAATTAATAAAAGTTATATTTGCATAATGGTCACTGTTATGCAGCTGCATCTTGTCACTGAAAAATTCTTTTGACAGACGGGTTGAACAAAAGAAGCTGCAGGGATACGGTTAGAGGAAAAGGGAGGAGAAAGAGAGAAGAGAGAGATCGACAGCCTGGGACAGACAGGGTAAGCGGAGAGGAAAATGTATGAATAGATAAAGGATGAGGAGCAGGCAAGTCACAGAAGAGAAGGAGTGAGAGAAGAAAATGGGAAATGATGAATGAAGGAGAGAGGAAATGTATAAAAGTGATGAGAAATTACCAAAGATACGTAAGTAACTCTGCAGAGGTGTAATTTTTCTCTTTTGTGACGCATGTCATGATGTCAGTCAGAGAGTCACTTATGTTTAACTTTTTGAGGTTAATTTCAGGGGAAAGCAGAAAGAGCTCCATCTGATATGACATTTACTATAGTGTGTGGGTTTTCTGTTCAGTCAGCTGACAAGTAGATTTCAGAAGCATTTTCACATTCCCATGGGCCTAACTCGTTCATTGGAATAGTATCTATGCCAGTTCGTAAACGCATAGTCTCTCCAAAATGTAATTTTACAAAAAGTGTCACAGGTAACAGAATTGTATTTTGAATCTGCCTTAGAACAAAACACTCCAAAAGTAAATTTTTTGTATTTTAATACTATTACAGATTGAAAAATGTCCAAAATAGTCCCTGCATACAGATCTTACAACTTCTATGTATTATGCAACACGTACTCACCGACTGCAGGATTTAAATGGTAGCCCAGTCTTCCTACTTTATTGATATGAACTCTTCAAACCCTTTTTGAATCAAGTCCTCTTTTATTTTTCATTTCAATTTGGGGGAAGCCTTTTAAATCTTTTGTTTTATATTTTTCTTTTTCACGGTTATGAAAAAATGACTGCCCTTGCTAGTTAAACCAGAGAGGGGAAATAGAGACATTGAGTTTATTTTACAAGAAATGTCAGCAGTCAGTCTGAATGCAGAGTTCACTTAATCCACTGCCAGTGTTTTTATTAACTAATTAAATTATTATTCCCCTTATAAAAGGTATAAAGCCTTTTAAAGACTCAAAAGAATGAATGAAAATGCATTTGAAAGTTGTGAGATGCTGCTCAGCAATCCATACAAATACAGAAACATTGTTCAATAGATAGTTTCATCTTTCTAACGGGATCATTAGTGCATTTAACCCCTCAGCCAGTGGTTAAAGAATTTTGGCTAGTAAAGCCAAAATTAAACAAAGAAATTGCTTTTTTTGTCCCTTTTCAGACAGATTTGAGAAGAATTGATATTTCACTTGCCCTTCCTAAATCACTGATGAAAAATGAATCTGAATTAATCAGTTTTTAAATCTCAGTTTGGTTGAAAAACTATTTTTGGTAAGAGTAGAAAAACTATTGTTGGACTCAATAATTAAACGATTGGTCCATCCACCCTGACCTGTCACTGTTCAGCTGTGTGGTAGTCAGGGAGTGTACCCAAGTGCAGGACTCCAGAGACAAAAGGTGAAGTCCAATGGCGGTTTTATTGCAGATATTCACAAACTAAAAACAAAAATACAAAATCTCTAGCAAGGAAGAACCCAGGAAACTCAGAGACTACAAAGGAAATACACAAGGTGAGAGTGCACACAGCATGAGAGAACAATATGACAAAGAACTGAGAAAAAGGACTTCAATAAACATAAGGTAGTAATGCAGAGTGGAGACACCTGGGGAACACAGATGAACAGAATCTAACTAATGAGACAAGGGAATGCGAAACTGAATATGAAGCACCCAAGACACAAGACTATCAAAATAAAACAGGAACACAGGAACAAACCTAGGCACAGAATAACAAAACTCAAAAACACAAAAGAATAAATCATCAAACCACAATCAGAAGTGATAGTGGTGTTTGGTTAGGAAGCACAGGTACTTTTATGGGGATGGTCTCTGGTTTTCATTATTTTTTTCTGTGTTATGCGATGCTGCAGAACAAATGACTCAGAAACGTGTAGCCTAAACTCAAAACCAATGACATTATTTTAATGGTAACTCTCTAAAAAACTCTTCGCTCTGTCCTTTCTCTCAGTCTCTTGGGACTTGGGAATGCAACTTCTTTTCAGTATTTGACCATAATTCTGCTCTGTCTACTATGGTAACAAAATGCATCATTTAAAACTGCCTTTCAACACACACACAGAGTGATGACATTTGTATTCTGTCACACATACACAAGCCACACATACATAGAGTGATGAGATTTGTATTCTGTCAGACAAAAGCAAAGGCACACACACACACACACACAGATACACACATATTGACATTGATGCCTCTGAAATAGGACACAGTTCACTTAGCTGTAACAGTAATCAGCCATGAGCTTTTCTCACAGGGCTTTCCCCCTTGAGATGCAGAGCCTATGTACTACTAAGTGTGTACAGCTTATACTGTACATGTAGGTACATGTGTGTCTGTGCATCTGTCTACAGTGTGTCTACAGTGTGCGTACAGTGTGTATGTGTGTGTCTCCAACCCATGAGCATGATAACCTTGAAATTGTCCTGACATGTTCATTTCTTACAGGTGTTTTCAATGCCACTAGATCCTTTTCCTCTTTTTTTTTTTTACCATTTCTTGTCCTTCCGTCTCTCTTTCCATTCATTGCCTTACATTTCTTTTCCACTTCACCTCTGCTCTTAAATAAGTCATTTTCTTATTGAAGAGTCCTCTTCTCTGCTTTTCATCCTCTCTTCAGCTGCAGTTGACACTCATATCGGCCTGTCTACATTTCTTTTCTTCTCCTTCTATTACCATTTATCTTTCAGCTTCTCTCACCTCATGCTTCTTTCTCTTCACTTTTTTTCCCCTCTTCTCAATCTCTCAATGTCACTGTGTGACATTGTCCTGAATTGGCAGTTTCTTTTTTCTCTTGCTGCTAATTCAATTAACAAGATGCCATCTCCCCAATTAAGCTTTCCAATTACTGCTCCGCTCTTGGTCCGAATGAGAGTTGGCCCTCGTTTGTTGAAGGTTTTCCTTTGTGCTGGATGTTGAATTAAAATGAACTTGCAGCTTGTGTGATAAGACCTGCTCATCATCAGCAAAAAAAAAAAAGAAAGAAAGAAAGAAAAAATGTTCACAGCTCACTTGCTCTGATTATTCTTGCTCATTACTGTTTCTGGACTTTGGGCTGTATTAGTTTGGTTCCGCCTTACTGAAATCTTATTTAAATAAAATATCCTGTGTATTAATTGGCTAAGTGGAAGAGGATGGATGGATGGATGGATCCTGCCATTAACCTGTGTAAAATCAGAATTAAAAAAATAACACTAAATGGTCAAACACTGACAGAAAATGTCTGACATGATGAAAATATCTACATAAATGTAGTCATGTATACATACATTATGGTTTATAGAAGACCCACATGGCATTATCTATGTGCTTTATTCATATGCATTGCAGTGCCAGTCATAGGCAGTTTCTTACTGCAGATGAAGGTCTATGTCAAAGAAGAGTGAGAAAATATTAAAACAGGAATATAAGATGTAAAATTGTACAGTTACATGTCTTGTCATGTCTACTTTACAGGAATCTTCAAATGTCAAAGTCAGAAAGTGCCTGAAAGTGTGAAATTTTTCATCTTCCACTCTGTGTGAATTTCATCTTATGATAATGTGGGTAGAGAAAAGCCTCTTGATACAGGTGGCATTATAATGCAGCACATAACTGCAGAACCGTATTCTGAGTGAATCATCAGTGCCGCATAAAATCATTGCCACAATGTTTGATTTTGCTTCCACATATAAATTAACTAACATATAACAATGGTGTCATTTGCTCTTTTTATTAATAGATACCATTTATAACAATTAAATGAAAAAATGTCTAACAAAGGATGAAAGGTGGGGTACACCTCCAGATAATTAGAGTTAAGTAGAGCATTATTATTACACCAAATACAATAAGTTAAGGTAATCCTGTGGGAAAATTCTTAAAGGTCATCAGTTAATAAGTAACACTGGATAATCAAACACTTTGAGCCTTTAATTTTTAAGCTAATGTTACACTGCTGTAGTGGACTACACACTACAGTGCAATATTTCTCAACTCAGAAGTTTTTTATTAAACATACTTTTTTCTTTCTTTTTCTTTCTCTTTATCTGTCTGCCCCCTTTAGGGGTCGCCACAGTGAATCCTATCCCTAGCATCCTCCTCTGTCACACCCACCCTCTGCATGTCCTCCTTCATTACGTCTATTAACCTTCTCTGTGGCCTTCTTTTCCTGCTGCCTGGCAGCTCCATATTTAGCATCTTTTATCCAATATATCTACTATGTCTTCTCTGCTCATGTCTAAACCATCTCACCGCCTTGCATCTCTAACTTTGTCTTCAATGTGCTCTTCCTGAGCTGTCCCTCTGACATGCTCCCAGTGAAAATCTTACCATCTTCAGCTCTGCATCCTGTATTTTGTTAATGCCACATCTCCAAAGCATACATTATAGCAGGTTTCACTACCATTTTGTAAACCTTCCCTTTCACTTTTGCCGTTATCATTCTGTCACTCATCTCCACCTTGACTGAACTCACCTCTTTTGTGCACTGTTCGTTGCTTTAGATGGTTGATTCCAGGCATTTAAACTCATCCAGCCTCACAACTTCTCCTTGCATCTTCACCTTTCCACCTGTCTTCCATTCATTCAAACACATTTAGTCTGTCTTGCCTCTGCTGCCTTTCATTTCTCTTCTTCTCTAGAGCATACCTCCACCACTCTAGGCTCTCTTCCACCTGCTCCACAGATCACAATGTCATCTGCAAACACGTCCAGGGAGACTCCTGCTTGACCTCATCCGTCAACCTGTCCATCACCGCTGCAAACAAGAAGGGGTTCAGAGCAGATCCCTGCTATAATCCCACCCTCACCTTGAACACACCTGTCACTCGTACTGCATGCTCTCCTTCTGTCCTCATACATGTCCTGCACCATCCTCACATAATTCTCTGCCATGTCTGAATTCCTCATGCAAAAAGGTTTATAAAACTGTTTGAAATTAAAATAAAATCTGATGCAAAATCATTTACATCATACATTTAAAAAAATGCCATTTTAAAAGTCTATTATATGAATATCTTCCAATATTATGGCCCATGGTAATTTGTGTTAAAAAAAAAACCAAAAAAACAATTACGCTAATAGTTAGGGGAAAAGCTCAAGCAAAGGTAAACATAAATGATCAACAAGGAACCTGTGAACTGCTCATTCAAATAAGATGATAATTAATTGGTGCTACATTTCATCATCACAAATTCAGCATGGGACTAGGCACTGTTGCAGTTTTTTGGGCAAGACAAAGAAAAGTCTACCCTTCAACCTTGATTATGTTTGGTGTTTGTCAGTGTAACACTGTAGAAACCAGCAGCAGGTGCAGAGAGCTGATTAGAATCTGGCACCGTCACATGATGATGACTCATCGAAACCCATGTGAGACACAGAGGAAGAGGAAGCGGAGGGCAAGACCAAATCATCAGCTACTCTTATCGCGCCCAATCTCTCTCATGACTTTGTCAAAAGACACACAGATTAAGAAAAAACACTGCTAATTAAAACTTTTTTGTATAAATCTGAATCTAATTGCGCTGGATGATTAAATAGTTTTTCAGAAGTACGCAAGGCCATCGATGTGCCAAAGTTACTAGCAAGGGTAAAAAACTGCATCAACTCGGATGGGATGTGAGGTTGTCAAAACACGGCCCAATTAAAAAAGTTAATTCATTAAAACTTGCTGGACTTGTAGACAGACCTGCAATATGACTGATTTATCTGATTTTCATTTCACCACATCTTCCCATTGTTTTGTTTTTTTCCTTTTTGTGAGCAACTCCGTGTCCTTGCTCTTGTCAGAAATGGATAAGAAATGCTGTTCCTTTCAGTAATTTAATGTGTGCTCTAATTAACATACACAGCGTGCAGACATGTAAGATTACTTAACTGATGCTTAGTGGAATAGCACCACTTACTTTAGACCACCTTGAAATGTTTATCACATCTATTCGACATGACGGCTGCAGAAAGTTCTTTCCAGGATTTTATGCAGCCGTGCTAAATTGGAATGCACAGAGAAAGATAAAACCAAAAAATTACTTTCTGAATTGCCTGACTTCTTAAGTGTCAGCAAATAATTCTTCATAATGAATAACTTTATGGATTTTGCAGTCGTTTAATAAGTGTGCAATAGGGGGTTAACAGGGTTTGTAAAACTGGGACCACATATTTTTGATTTAAACTTCTAAGGCAGCTGTTATCAGTAACTAACTGGCCACACCCAAGCTGTAACTATTGTGGTCCCTGGGTTTCGTTACATGGTTACGAGTTAGTTTTCCTTGTTTATCTTTGTTGTTGTTGTTAGGGGTGACGTTGGCAACATCTGACCAATCGCAATATGGATAAACGTACCGGGAGGAGAATAGCTGATTTTACAAAAGAAGACTAATATATATTGTGTGGAAAATATGAACACGTAATACAACTGAAAGCAAGACAGATGCTGCCGACATAGCAGTGATATGAATGAGCGTGTTTATATAGCGCTGGAGCATTATAAATGTGCACTTTAAACATTTTAGTCACAAGACTGGAAAAGAGTTACTATATTATTAAAGTTTAGTCTATCTGAAGGCAAGAAATAAAAATGCAGACTGTGTAATTTAATAAACTCTGTGGTGTTTAACAGTCTCAAAATAAATAAATATAAATCAGAATTCAAACATATGCCTATTCTACATGCTAATTTGAGATGTCCTGTTTTAGGATCATAGATTAATGCTGTTAAAACAAAGCTGTGCTCAAATTGTTTGCAGCCAACAGAAAAAAGACAAAGGCACTAGATGCTATTTAAAAGCTTTAGACCCTCCTACTGTTCCTGCACGGAGGTCCAAGGGATCTTCCACTAATGGTAAAGCTATTTTCTGGTCAACTGACTGGACAGTAGGCTGTGATTTCATACCTGTTTAATCTGTAATGTGGTCACAAAATAATTTACCATGATCATATACACCAGTAAAAAGTTGTTGTTGATATTTTCTGAGACCATTTGTTTACTTCATCATTTGTGTACATGTATCTGAGTTCTATTGACTGCTTACTGTTTATGGAGTTTATCATTTTCATTTGGTTCCTGGTGTGTTGGTCGATTGTTTCCCAGTGTTCCTAATCCTAATGTATGTTATGTAAACTATAGGAGGATGGCAGGAGAAAAGGTAGGAGATTAGGGGTATATTGCACAAAAGTTGACTTGACTTAGGATACTACTTTACTTCAAAACTGTTTTGAATTACTATAATTTCAAGGAACAGAGTAATAGGAACAAAGATGTTCCTGGACATGTTCCTAAATAAAAATAAATCCTTAATTTAATAAATGGAGTAAAGGAACCCTAACGGGCATAAAATATTGTTCCGAATTCTGAAGTCCCAGAATTATAAAGCACCTGCAATTATATGTGAAAACTATAGGATAAGTGAAAAGAGGATGTCAAAAACATAAAATTAGCCTATAAGGATAGTCTTCTCCTCCACACACTAATGGATAGTGACAACAATAATCAGTACACCTCAGTGATTAAAGTAATGAGCAAACAACGTCACCGTTAGAGCCTTTAACGCCTGCTGAGCCCACTCGTGCTAACTCTGAATGCTTTTGTGCTACAGTACCACAAATCACTCTGGATTGGAGCGTCCACCAGATGGCATCGATATGTTCATAAATGACAGACTACAGCAGATGGAGACAAGCAGTCAAGACAACATACTGTATGAGATGGAGATTGGCAGAGAGGAGCAGATGGAGAGAATTTCTCAGAAAAAGAAAAAAGTGATATCACAGGATGGTAAAGAAAATCAAGTGGCTGTATAGCATGGACGGGATTGGCATTTAACAAATCCGCACTTGCCAGGGGAAAAGAAATAACCATTCACTTTAAAACTGAAACCCCACAAAGTTTCCCTCTCCTTAACTCCAATTTTGGATAAAACCTGTCTTATTTCACTCAGCTGACTGCTGCTTTTCCATTTTAATTTCTGTAATATGTGAAATTATTTCTTAAGACTTATTTTTCTTAGCAATATTTAAAAGGAAACATATTAAATGTGAGAGCAGAGGCTGTGGTGAGGATTAAAGCTCTTGCTGAGCAAAACCTAAAGGAATGAATTCCTGAAATGTGAAATAATTTCTTTAAACTTTCTCTTCTTATTAGTGATCCCCTTAAATGGAAAAATATTAAATATGAGCGCAGAGGTTGTCTTGAGGATTACATTTCTTGCTAAGCAAAACTGGATCAGAATAAACTACCGAGGATGATTTGTTCAAATATGAAATGACAAGAAATTCATCTCATGAGCTCATATTCGTATCAACGTGTTCTTATCAGTTGTCAAAATAGATCAAGTTTCAGCAACACGTTGCCATTGTATAGATAAAAAAAGGAATTAGTCAAATACTTTAGGATCAGTAATGCTAAATTATGTATGTATGGAAAACTTTTCAAATCCCATTGTTCATAGAAATAGTATCCATGATCATGAATTATCTAATTTGCTTCATCTTCTGCTTTGAGGAAAACCAAACTTCACAGAACTATTTGATGTAATAGCCAGAGCAAGGCTCACCATTTAGGAAACAGGTAGTCACTTATTCCACTACCCAGATGTTTTTTTTGTTTGTTTGTGTTTCCAAACACCAGTCAGAGTCACAGAACAAAGGATATAATCTCTCACACTTACAGACAGCAAGAGAGGGTGATACAGGGGCGCCACCAAGGGGGTGCCGGGGGGGGCACTGATGGAAATGTCCTCATCTCAGTCCTGTATTTTTACAGTACAACGAGTTGGATTCATGTTATTGGTCCTCAGTGTATAATATACGTAAGTTCATTTTTATACTCTTCTTTTACCTCCCTGTCTGTTATTGACAGAAATGAAGGCATGATGATGTGGACCTTGGTGTTTAGTTTTGGTTTTGGTTTTTTTGTTTTGTTTTCTTTATTTTTTTAACCAGTAGTTTGTGAGTTTGTGATTGGGATTTACAGTATTGCTGTCCATTATAAGACACCAATGGAAAAATGAGGGTTGTGAACCTGTAACCTGGAGTTAAGAAGTTAGTTGTGACATTTTGGGTCAAAGACTGAAACTTTTAAAATGGTGAGAGTGCATGTGTATCACACATAGTTGGACAGTTAAGCATTTTCTTTGTTTTTTGACGTTTTAGCATTATTTGGAATTTGGAAAATGGTTGCAAATGCCATTTAAAAGAAGCAGAAATCATTCAAGCAAAGTAACTACTGTGTGTATTTGTCATGGTCCTAGGGTTTTGTGTTGATTTGAGGATTTTTAATTCTTAAGCTCTTCCCACACAGGAAGCAATTCACTCGTCACGCCTTTCTTTGTCAACCATGGTTGGGCACTAGCAGATGTTCCAGGGTCTGTTTGCCTAGGTAACCCTCTAATGTATTTAATTTTTATTTCATGTCATATGTTGATCAACAGCATGCTGTGCTCTCAATGGTAGTCACTTCAGTTTGTCAGCTCAAAGCTGAAAAAGGTTTATCTCACGACCTGCCCGTGTCATGTCAGCAGCAGTATTCTTGTTCATCATCGTTTTAAGTCGCTGAATGTCATCGACTTTCTATGATCTCACTGGTCACTGGTTAACTGGCAAACTGTGTCGGTGAGGCTTATGTCAGTGATGGTGATCTACCAAAATTTTCATTTTTTGTCTTTTTATGATTACCAAAATTTCAAAACTTTATCTAGGAAATCTATCCGTCTTCATTTTCTATGACTTTCTAACTTGAAGATCTCCATGCTTTGAGTCACTGCAGTCTAACAATGATGGGAATAAATAAATTCTCACTCGTGGCAAATTTGTAAATGATTAAACTTTAATCCAAAGTTCCACAAGGTCACAAACCCACAGTATAATCACCACAAGCTAAAAATGGAATAGCTGCTATTATCATGAAGGGGGGCAAATTTCACTGGTTGACCAGATTTGGCGTAAAATAGCATGTTTATTTGCATTTACTTATGCATCAGAAAATGTTCAATAAACTATATAGAATTATATTTATGAGAAAAAAAACTATGAAGACTATCAAGACCAAATAATTACGTTTCACAGACATAGGTATTCATTGCCACTGGCCCAAAAAAATTCCTTATCTGTAAATTCAACAACCCATACACACAAATCAGCAAGGTAAATGTGTGTCTTTGTATAGTGTTTTTGTTTTTATGAATAAAACAAAAATCACTATGAAAGAGTTGATCTGTGCTACATATGGGTAGCACAGATCACAGAGCACTACATATGGCTACATATTTGCTGACTTGTTGTAAAATGACGTTCAACAGTTTAACTATAGTTGTTAATTCTGCTGTTCCCCAGTGAGTGAATTGTCACTGGCTTCACTTTGATCCTGAAAAAATGTGGAAAACCAAAGAATTCTAAGACAAGTTTTAAAAAAAATCTCACATACAGCGATGGTATTTGCAGTTATATGTGTTTGCTGCAGACTGAGCAACTTCTTGTTGGCATGTTTAGATGTTCCTATTTTGGCCAAAGTTAGAACTGCTAGATCCTGGAGCTTCCTTTCTTGATCCTTGAGATCAGAGTCGAGCCTACAAAAGATGATCACTTAAATGTGTAGCTTTTCTTCATAAGGCTTTATAACTTTAACTCACTCTGTAGCTGTCCAACCCACAAGCTTTGTACAAGAGCTGTTTTGGTTCATTCTCAGGCATCCCATTGATTTGTTTTTGGCTGCAACAGGGAGATCTTTACAGCAAAAAAGAACAAAAAAAACTTTGAAAATGCAATGCACTATATACTATTTGCTCAACACTGAACAGCAAATAGACACAGTTGGTGTCTAGCCGGTAAACAGTGGAGCATTTAGCATCTAACGAGGCAGAAATTTCCCTCAGGAGTTGGAGGAGAGAGTTCAAGTACAGTCACTATGGTACAAATAGGCAAACAGAAACCTAATTCGAAAAGTGATATTTTCAAAGGAATTTAAAAAGTTACAAACCAAAGGGAGTATTTTGTTTTATTTACTCAGAAGTAACCAAAAAATTAACAATAATATGCTTTTAACATGTGTTTGTTTACAAGCTCTGGGAATGGGCCTGAAAAGCCTTACCTGAGTAAGTTGGGCTGATCTCAGTTCCTTCCCTTAAGGTCCCTTCTCACTTGCACTACAGATCTGATCTGGACGAATTTGCATTCATTTTAAACTCACTACAATTTGTGGATTTTGCACATCTATGTTTCTATGTTTGCTGCATCCCAGAATCAAAGCATGCCTGACTACAGGAAGGTGCACAGCTCATACTTGCAGCATAGACCTGGTAGCTGAGTCAGATCGAAGTTGGATCACATACTTACCACAAACAAACCGCTCTGGAGTTCATTCTGAACCAAACCAGACCACCTCATCCTGAGATTACTGCGTTCACATCTGGAAAAAAAAAAAAAAAAATCAAGGGGGTAAAAGCACCAGAGCTTGATTTAAACTTACAAGACAGTGCAGGTGTGAAAGTAATCTAAGAGTCCACAGTTTTCAAAGGCAGTGTGCCAGGTGAGGAAAAAAAACAGGAGTGGGCGTATTCATTTTTTTCACAGGGCTATTCAGCAGCCATTCACTCAGAACAAATCATCACTTTTATTAGTAGCAGAAGTAGCTGTTGTTGTTGGGTTTGTAATATTTTTATGTTTTGTCTGCGTTATCTTGGAAAAATGTGCACATCACCTACTGCAAACCAAATCTACCTACAGGTATAAATAAGGTAACCTAAAGATGAACCTGATGCACCATGAGTTGGCTGCGCAGCTTTCTACTGTAACAGCCTGAGGCTACTGAGGAAAATTATTAGGTAGAAAAATACAGTGAGTATTTTTGGCCACGCAAACGTTCGCTCACCACCTTGATCCCTTACCAGATTTGGCTCACTGACACTTCATCCACTTTGTGAAAATCAAAACCGAAAAATCAGCACTTTGACATTTTGGAGAAGAACCATCACATACTGGAGAGGATAAAGATGATATAAAGGGACTTCTACAGAGCGAGCTTTAAAAAAAGTTCTTATAAAGTTCATTCTTGATTTTTATGATCTTATGAGAATTTTTTGATCACATTTCGTAAGATGAAACATTTCCTGAACAGAAGCTGGAGTCTCCTTTTCGTCTTCTTCTTCTGTTTCCAGATGCTTCCTTTTAGTAGAGACTAAAGTGAATCATCCTTCTGATCAGCGCATTTGATTTGGCAAAAATTTTACACCACATGCTCTTTTTGATGCAACCTGCCCATCTATCTGGGCTTGGGACCAGCTCCAGGAGCCACTTGTGACCCCCAGCGGCTGGTCCTAAACAGACGATGAAATAAAGCAATAATATCTGTAGCTTGTTTTATTTATGACATTAACATCCATGAAATGTTCATCAGTGACATGATGAAAAAAAGTGTAGCAGCTGAATAAGTAAAAGGATCATGAAGTCAGCAAACTGACACTTTGCATTACATTGCTTAAGTTAGGCAGAGTTAGCCCTGATAAAGCACTGGCTACAGCAGTAATATGGAGGAAAATTTATTACAAGATTTACGACTGCGTGCAGTGATTTTGTGTTATTTTGGGGGACTCAACAATGCATGCTTCAATATACAAACAAAGACAAAGCAATTTGATCACACGTAAAACTATTTTAGGCTAGGCAAGGCAAGTTTATTTATATAGCACAATTCAACAGCAAGGTGATTCAAAGTGCTTTACAGAGACATTAAAAAACAAAAACAAATAAAAAGCATGATTTAAGATGGAAAAAAAGAAAGGAACAGTAGATAAAATCAGTTGTTAAAATGTAAGTTTTGAAATTTAAGCTTAAAGTAAAACTGTGCGGATTTGGTGCTTTATTCAAATGCAGCTGAGAACAGGTGAGTCTTCAACCTGGATTTAAATAAACTGAGTGTTTCAGCTGATCTGAGGCTTTCTGGGAGTTTGTTCCAGATATATGGAGCATAAAAGCTGAATGCAGCTTCTCCACATCTGGTTCTGACTCTGGGAACTGATAAAAAACAGGATCCAGATGACCTGAGGGATCTGGGAGGTTCATACTGGGTCAGGAGGTCAATGATGTACTTTGGTCCTAAACCATTCAGAGCTTTATAGACCAGCATCAGAACTTTAAAGTCTATCCTCTGGCGGACAGGCAGCCAGTGTAAAGACCTCAGAGCTGGACTGATGTGGTCCACTTTTTTGGTCTTAGTAAGGACTCGAGCAGCAGAGTTCTGAATGAGCTGTAGTTGTCTGACTGATTTTTTAGGTAG
>VVHJ01052480.1:0-10562 GCA_015107715.1 Tylochromis polylepis
GGACACCGAGGAACAACACACACCTGTAATTATGTCTCTGCTGACCACTGAGCGTGTGCAAAGTCACACCGAGTCCAGACAAGCCTGCTGTGAGGACCAGCTGCTAACAGCACACACACACACACACACACACACCTACCTACCTATCTCTGTGGGGACTCTGTTAATAAGACATTGTCCTGACCACAAACCAAATGACCACAGACTGTATATGAAGGCTGGACATCGCCGCGGTGACATCAGCTTTGTTGAGGCGTCGTCTGAGCGCTTTTATTGTCGCCATCTTTGTGTATTGAACCCATTCGTGCTTCCTTCGGTTACACGAAGCGCGTCGGTGCTGTATGTCGACAAACAGGCCCCACCTCCACACCTCACGGTTGGTGTTTCCGGGGTGATACGCCACGCCCTTTGGCCTCCTAACACGGTGTGTGTTATGGACCAGGTGTCATGTGACCAGTCTGTATTCTCACAGGCTCGTCTAAAAGCTGCTCAGCAAACTTTAAGGTTTGCTTCAGCGATGGAGTGGTGGAGGTGAGCGCGCGTACAGCCGTGCAGGTGTTTCTGTGTGAAACCACGTGAGGCGCAAACCTTCATGATGTAATGACAGAGAAGTGTGAGCGGCAGGACTGATTTGGAATCACGGATGGATGTCAGCTGTTGCCTTTCTGGTCCAAGCAGCTCTCTCAGTGGTGCAGCGGGTCGAGGGTCGATCCCTGACTCTGCGTGTGTTTAAATAAAGGTTAGGACACACATGCCTGACTCACCTCTTCTTTCCAGTCAGCTTCTTCTGGTTCTGGTTCTTGACAGGACTCCTGGTCTGCTTCTGGACCTGGTTCTGGTTCTTCCCGTGGCCCCTGGAGGCCCCGGGACTGGCGGCGGCGCTCAGACCCTGCGGCGCGTCTCTGAGGCCGAAGCTCTTGGCGGCGTGGCCCAGGTGGAGCGAGCGGATGTGGAAGATGTGTTTGAGGTGAGCGGGGTAGGTGGTGTATGCTCGCAGGAAGGACTGCAGCGCTGGTGACATCACAGAGACAGGTCAGCCAATGAAACAGCAGCACGTTCTCGTCACTTCACGTCGGCGTCGTTACCTTTCTTGGCGGCCTGCAGCGACCGAGCGTCCGCGTGGACGAAGTTCTCGAACTCAGTCTGAAGGACGGTCGCTCGCTCGCGGACTTCCTGCTCCAGAGCTTTGGACGAACTCTGAAAGGAAGAAGAGAAAAACACGTCAGACTCCACCGCGGCCATGTTCCGGAAACCTGCCGCCTGCGCCTCGAGCTCTCTCACCTTAGTGCTGGAACGCTTTAATAAAGCACCACACGTGACCAGCTGGTGGGGCTGCAGAGTGTATTTTTGCATGGCTGTAACAGCTTTGATTCACAGTGCCCCCTGCTGGCCCGCGTAGTCTGTGCGATGTCACTCATTGCTCTGACCTGTGTTAAAGGTGAGGGCTCAGACCGGGGCTGCTGTAAGGTGCAAACCCGCACACAGGAGCGAGCGCGCGGTCGGAGGTCTGCGGACGGAGGCGAGCTCCTCTGCGCAGGCTCGTCGCGGCGGCTCCTTTGAGAAAACACTGAGCTGGTGTGAGTTGTGCATTTGCAAACAGAAGACGTGATTATTTTTAGCTTCTGCAGGGGTCAAACGTGTGAACGCTGATGTCGAGCCAAAAAAGCTTTTTGTACTTTTTGAGTCTCCAACAAACAAATCCACACTGATTTATTTCTGTTTACTCGTGAAGCTCAGAGAAAAGTCCTGATATTCCTGAATTCAGCACAATTTAATTGATGTGCTCAGACTGTGTTTGATTTAGCGGCTCTGGTTATTTATCAGCACCAACATCCTGACGGCAGCCTGCGAGACGCGCCCACGTACCACCTGATGTCTGCTCAACAGATGTTTAAATAAAGGTCGACGTGGAGAGAGAGGAGCCCAAATCTGTTCTGACAGCTTCAGCGTGACGACACAAACATCAGGTCGTCGCAGGTCACGCGCCATGGAAGCGCAGACATCAGAGGCTGAACCCGCTTCACAAACACGCCGTCGCCACGACGCTTTTGACTGGCTGACAGGAGCGACTTTAAAGCGACACGCAGCAGGCGGCCTGGGCCGGGGTCACGCTCTCTCAGAGTCTTAGCGCCTTTTAAAAATACTACAAGAGCCTTATTAAAAACGCAGCGACACACACACGCAGAGATCGCCCCGGCCGCCCCACGGGGGGGGGGGCTCCAGGCAGACATATGGAGAAAGCACGCACAAACACACCGATGTCACACTTCCTCTGTCTGCAGACTAACGAGTGGGCTGGCGCGGCCTTCATCGTCTTCCTCGTCGTCAGGGGACGATCCGCTCGCCGCTAAACACGCCTTGTTCTTTAACCAAGAGCTGTGACCTCCTGCTCACCCGCCCCTCACAAAGCTGCGACAGGGTCCGGCACGCCCTGCAGCGATGGGACAAAGGTCACGGAGCTGTGACCACATCACAGCAGGCACGATGATGCAGTCACGCCGTTATAGGAACCTCGAGGAGCTCGGCTCTGTGATTTGGTATCAGCTGGTATGGATGATTTCTTTTTAAACTGGACAAAAACCAGTGAGCAGCTTCTGAAGCAGGTAACAGGTGGAGATTGGAGCCGCTGCTGCGCGATGAGGGAAGAGCCAATCACATGCTTCACTCAGCAAGCCCTGCACCGCGTGCTTACAGCATCAGTGCTGATGGAGAACGCCACGCTTTCTACAGGGTCTAACAGCGCCAGGTCTCCATGGTAACACATTCACTGGGCATGCATGACGGAAGTCTCCATCCAGCAACGTCAAAGGAGGCACCGCCTGCTGGTGCTGTTCAGCTATTACAAGTTAACTGAATTAACTAAGAGGCGGAGCTTTAATTGCTGAAGAAAAAAAATGGCAGTAATAAAAAAAACAAAAACAAAAAAATATTTACTGCCTCAGCCAATCACTGAATACCTCTGATCATCCAGCCTCACCTGGAGCCACCTGACACAAGTTTTCGGAAGTGACGTACCTTGCTGTGGTACTTGCCCCGCCCCTTGTAGACATCATCGAACATCAGACTGGACAGGATGTCCTGCAGCTTCATCTCTGATAGGCTGAAACACAGCAAGCCCCGCTCACACAGTTAAAACCAGCACAAGTACCACACAGCATGTGGTGATGGCTGAAAGTGTACACTGCACGACAGCAAACCTGATGTTGTGATTGGCCAGCTCGGTGATGAAGGCGGTCTCAGCGGGGGTGAGGAAGAGGAGGCTGCTTCCTTGCGCTCCAATCCGAGCTGTCCGGCCGACGCGGTGAACGTACTCGGCCGCTGCGGTCGGAGGAGTGTACTGCCGAAAACACAAAGGTTATCAGTCACGTCTGTTCAGTTTCATGGAGTCCTGCTCGCTGATTGGCTGGGTTCATTAGGTGAGCACACCTGAACACTGTAATCTTAGAAATACAATCATAATCCAGTAAGCATTTACTGATTTCATCAAAGCTGATCTGGAAGCAGCGAGGTGCTCGAGAGTCGCCATCTGAACTCGTTTATTCTGCATGCTTCTTCCTCCCCTTTGTTGTGTCGCCGTCAGCAGCAGAGCGACTCAGGACAGAAGCAGCTTCTCGACAGATTGTTCTAAATGAAAAATTCATCTCCATGCAGATGACACTGTTTTCTATTGAAGTGATCTGCCACCGCTCTGCTTTACGCTCTAAGCTCTGCAGATCGTCAAGTCCTTCCATAAGCAAATCCCAACACTTGGCAGCCACCTTTGCATCACCTCGGAGTAATTACTTCAAAATTATTTCAAGGCTGTATGAAGCCTAAAATGTTCATTTCAATGGTTAATGGCCAGCCTCTAGTGGACATTAAAGGAACCGCAGTGTTTATATTAGCCAATAATTTGGATCCTTCACTCATTCATCAGACTCATCCAGGAAATCTCACACTGTCACGAGAGGTTAACGTACTTGTTTAAAACGTCAGGAGAAGGCATCCGCACCACACATGACCTCACTGCGGAGCTGCCACCTGATTGGCTCCATCCACAAAACCCATTATCACAAATATTAATAAAGGCTCATCATGTAATCTGGAATCACACTCCCTACTAAGCTAATGTGAACTCTTACAGTCGTGATTCTTATTCATGCCTCCATAAAGTGATTATTCCCATTGTAATTCTCACAAATCTTAATCTGCAGTCCAGTTCTGTCCCATCTGAAAACAATCCTTTTCTGGGTCCACTCAGACAAAATAAATCCCGTTAGGAAAAACATGAATGTTATTTCTCTTTCACACTGGTTGCATTCTAATGATTCATTTAATATATAAAGTCACCTGAATAATCCAGGTGACCTGGGGCAGGTCCAAGCCCCTAGCTGCTACGTCCTGAAACAAATACCACACAAAGAAATTTTACATATATGTGCAGTCACGTGTTATGCTTAAAATACAGTCTGCCCCCTGGTGGTCACAGCTCACACTGCAGTTTAAAGGATACCGACCGTACAGAGCAGCACTCCCGACTGTGACGCCGAAAACTGCTGGAAGGCCTCCGTGCGCTCCTGGTGGGGAAAACAAACACACATTTAACACTGAGAGATGGAAAGCAGCAGAAATGGCGGCGGAACGGCGGCATTACCTCCTGCTTCATGTTGCCATGGAGACGCAGGAACCTCAGCTGAAGTTTGTAATCGGCTGAGGGCCTAGAGAGGACAGCGGTGAAGAGAGAGTGGAGGAACTCGACGGCCTCGCAGCTCGAGCTGAAGACGACGAGTTTGTTGTTCTGAGAAAACTGAAATGAAAACGGCGAGCACCAATCAGGTTTTAGCTTTCACTCTTCAGCGTGCCTTCTAGTTATCATTACGACCATTTCTGGACTGTTCACCTTGCATTTGTCCAGTATGAAAGCAGCCAGGCAGACCAGTCTGACCTTACTGGGAACCACCACCACAAACTGCTTCAGAGCCTCAGGCACAGCAAAGCTCTCTGATTGGCTGGCTGCTTTGGGGTCACATGTTACAGCGGAGGTGGTGGTGAGGTCAGAGGAGGGAGCGCCGGACACGTGGATGCTGACCGGGTCGTTTAAACACACGTCTGCTAACCGGGTCACGCCTGAAACACACAGATGATGTTATACTGCCCTCTACAGGCACAAAGAGGAACTACAGAAGCACTGTTGGGGGCAGCACAGAGGCAGACTTGCCATTTGTGAGCGTAGCAGAGAGCAGCACATTCTGTCGGGCTGGTCCTGTAGAGTTCAGGCTGTTCAATATGACGGTCAGATCCTTCTCAAAGCCGAGGTCCAACGTCCTGAACGCACACACGGAGACAAAATGACCCCACCAACTTCAGACTGCACGGCACAAAGGTCAAAGCAGGAGGGCGGCGATCAAAGGGAATCGGCGTTAACTACGGCTAAGAGTTACCGATCGGCCTCGTCCAGGACCAGCCAGCGGACGGCGCTGAAGGCGATGCTCAGGGTGTGTTTGATATGATCCACCAGACGTCCAGGAGTCGAAACCAGGATGTTAATTCCTTTACGGATCCTGAAGACAGAAAATATCTTTACAACCTCCTCGAGGACCTCCACGGCATCCCTTCCCAGGCCATAGTGTGGTTTCCCATTCAGAGTGCAGCAGAGGAGGTCGGCACACCTGCAGCTGAGAAACAGACTCCAGCAACCCTGAAAGCACAGCTTCACATCTGCAAAACATCTGTTTTTAACGGATGGAAACTGGTCTGGACTCCAGAGAAGCTAAAGCCTGGATCTGCGCTCTGCTGTGGTCTGGATGCTTTTATAAATAAAGTTTCACAGACCTGAGAGTGACTTTTAAAAGGCCTCAGCACACAGATTTGAACGTCCTCCTCCGATTCAAACCCTGACAGAGACGTATGAATGTGCTTTCTGCTCATACCTGGCCTTCTCGGCTTTCCTCTTTTCTCCTCCCATCAGGACACCTGGGACGATCCAGGTAAACGGCTGCAGAGAGAGAGACACACCTGAGAGAGCAGGTCACGCTAAGTCCGAGCTCTGCTTTCTTTGTCAGCTGCTTGTTACGTATGACTGAATTATCTGATGCTGTTTGGTTTAAAGCAGGAATACACACCAAAGTCTCCTTTTACAGCACACTGAACTGTTCCTGAAACGTTGAGTCAGAGGAACTCCAGAGGAGCATCTTTGAAAAATGTCAATCAGAACTGGGGCTGTGCTTGTGAATTCATTATTGAATTCATGTGAAGAACCACTGATTCAGGTGAGTATTTGGGTTTTGTGCTGCTACACCTGGGACAGCTGCGCAGGAGTTCAGCTCGCATCTGTGGAGTCCCTCAGGAGTCTATGCTAGGACCCAGCCCTGTTTTGTGATCTGTGCTGCCTCTGGGCCACATCATACAGAGGTACAACACTTCTCTCCACGACTACGCTGATGCATGCGATGCATTTTCTGTCACTGCAGTGAATAATTTATATATTCACCACATCGAAAGCACCATTTCGTTCTTACATTTAAATTAAATAATCAAAAATGAAATGAACATGGGCCTTACGTGGCGTTATCCCACAGTGACACTCACTAGATGACCCCACGCAGTCCCGCGAGCGCTTCCCCGAGGCCTCCGGCTATCATTCCTGCTCCTGTGGAAACTAACCCGTCTGCAAACATCGACTGCAGCGTTCAGGGTGAAGTGCACCGTTAAGCTCACTCAGGTTTGTTTGGCTCGCCCACATATCTGATGTTTCAGGGTAGCATGCTACGCTGCAGATTTCCTTCACTCCTTTGGTCGACACTCAAAATAGAAATGAGGAAAATCGGCTTGTGTGAAGTGTTCTCGGCTGGGTGCTGCTACCTGGACAAAACCACATATTTATAGAAATACGTTGTGATGGCCACTGTTCTCTCGGTGGGCTTTTGCACGTTGTGCTGCGTTCTAACGTTTGACTCTCTTTGTTTGTGATTCGTGGGTTTGCTGTGTCGGTGTCTGTGGCGGGACCGGACCGTGTCCATGGTACAGAGGTGACCCCTCGTTTAGGACGAGCGCCTCCATCTGCTTTGGTGACTTTAACCATATGAAACGACAGACGTTTCGTCATGTTGCACAGCCATATTTCACACGGATAGCAGAACCATTTTCACTTCTAAAGCAGTCCTACTGCTCTGAATACTTCCACCACAGCCTGCGTTACCTTCAGAAGTTTCTGGAAGGTCTGGAAGGTCTGCTGGGCGAGCTGACAAACAGAAGAAGAGTCAACCCTTCAGCGTGTGAACAGGAACTCACTGACAACACTACAGTGAAACGTGCTAACCTCTCTGGTGGGGACGATGACGAGAGCCAGAGGACCATCCGACCTGCTGACCTTCGGCTGAACCGACTGAAGACTCTGGACCAGAGGGACGGCATAGGACAGAGTTTTACCTGCAGACACATTTGGGTGAACTTCATTAAAACATACAATCTACTCATCACATGTTACTAAATGACTTTCCTCACAGTGTAATCTAATAAAAACCTTCTTCCTCATTACAGAGACTAATTCTGATCCTGCACGTTCATGTTTGAACATCTGACCTTCAAAAATAACACCGGATGCTTCAGGAGAGTTAAACTGGGTTTCGAACACCTCAATATGGCTGCACGTATGACAAAGAAAACACGCACAAAAGGCCCGCAACCGCACGCATTAACAAGTGCTTAAATTCTGTGGCCCGTCCATGAAAACAGCCCATTGAGGTGGCTCATCATCTGACCAGAACGTCACCTGGACGCCTCCTAGGTGAGATGTCCACCCAGAAGGAGACCCTCTCACTTCAGAACGCCTCAGTGTCCCCACAAAAGACTGGAGGTGGTGACTGGTCTGGCCTACAGAGCAGTGTGGTTGTGAAACTGGCTGCAGTCTGGCTGTAACAGGTAAGACAGGTGCTATAGACTCACCTGATCCTGTCTGAGACCGGACCACAGCGTCACGTCCCAACAGGAGAGCTGGGATGGTCTGTTTCTGTACACTGCACACACACACACACAAACTATAAACAGCAGGAAACCTTTAAATCACAATGTGTGTACTTGTTTAGCTATTATTGTGAGGACCGTCCTCTCTGTTGTGGACAGCAAAAACATTGCAATGTCCCTTTAAATAATTTATACTTGTATTTCTATTGCTGTGGGGACTCAACGTCTTCTCAGGTCAGCACATGTTGATCATCAGATCACAATTAGGTTAGGTGTGTGTGTGTGTGTGTAAACCAACCTGGTGAGTGTGGAAATATTCATAACTTTGCTCAGAGTCGCCACCTAGAGGACAGAAACAGCCAATCAGAGCAGCTGACAATAAAGCAGCGATGATGAACGTGAGACAGACGAAAGGAAAAAACAAATGTAGGAAAAATAAAATGAACATTAGCAAGAGTCCTCAGAGGGAAATGAAGACAAGTGTGTGTGTGTGTGAGAGTCTGTGAGTGTGTGCTACCAAGTGAGGGTGCAGGTTGAGGTCTGAAAACGAGTCGGAGGTAAAAATCTTCTCCTTTAACTGAGCGACAGCTGGTCTGAAGGAAAAAAGAATCCAAATGATTAATTACTGATCATTCAGGAACTTTCTGCTGGATGAGCCAATCAGAACCAGAGGCTGGTTCACTGAGCCAATCGGAGGCGGAGCTGCACCTGTGGATGTCTGGGATGTCGGGGTTGTGTTTGAACAGCGAGGAGGTCTTGATGCCGCCACGTCCTGTTTCCTTCACTCCCTCCTTCTTCTTCTTTGGTGTCCCATCTGTCCCCTCACTGGGTGGAGCCTAAAAATCAGACAGTGCATAACAGTGACCCCTGTGGTCACAAAGGGAACTGCAGCCTTTATTCTGTGGCTCTCTGTGGTTGTCAGCGAGCAAAAGCTGAACTATGAAGTGAGGTTAGCGGGTTAGCAAGCTATGATGTTATGAAGACAGCTTTCTTTTTACCTGCTGGATCACCATGGTAACTGCTTCTGAGCACATCACCTGGTTCAGAGTTTGTGTTTAAAAGCCACATTCTGATTGTTTTGCTGCCTCTCATCAGTGTGAAAATGTTTCCCACATGAATCCTGTCGAGTCAAATCTGACTAACGCCACCGAATCAGCTGTTCCTCTGATAACAGTAGGCGGAGCTCAGCTGATCCTTTTCATGCAGAAGAAGAGCGAACAGTCCAGAGGCTGAAGCAGAATGGGTTAACAGAGGCAGCTGTTTGGATTTACTGAGCCGGCTAACAGAGGAAGCCTGGATCTGTTGGCCTGCGATCAAAAACATTTAAAGCAGGGGTGTCCAACTCCAGGCCTCGAGGGCCAGTGTCCTGCAGGTTTTAGGCATGTCCTTGATCCAGCACAGCTGATTTAAATGGCTGAATGACCTCCTCAACATGCGTTGAAGTTCTCCAGAGGCCTGCTAATGAACTAACCATTTGATTCAGGTGTGATGGCCCAGGGTGAGATCTAAAACCTGCAGGACACCGGCCCTTGAAGTCTGGAGTTGAACATGTCTGATTTAAAATGTTCACCTGCAGGCTCCTCCTCCTCTGCTGCCACCTGCAGTTCGAAGGAGCTCCTCCTCTGAGGAGCTGAGCCTCCTCTTCTCTGCTGCTCCTCAAAGTCACAGAAACATCAAAGAAACGCACTGAGAGAGAGAGAGAGAGAGCGCTCACCCATGGTTGCTGAGTCTTCTGACGTTTCCTTTTGCGGGATGGCGGTGATGACGTCATGTTGCTGCAGATGTTCGGACACAGCTGCTCATCGGTTGATGACATCATCAGCACGCCTGTTTCCAGCGCAGAGGGGTGTGTGTGTCTACAGACTGCAGGTAAGCACAGAGCTGTGACGTCACTCTCACACCAAACTCCATTGAGAAAACTGATGATTTACAGAAAGCGCTGCTGAAGAAGAGCTTCTCTTATTGGTTCAGCCCCACAGCAGTTTACCTTCGGTTAGGTGTAAAACAGCTGCAGCGACACATCTGTACAGCAGTGAGTTCGGCCCACGTGGACCTTAAACCCACCCAAGTGTTCACGGGTCTCGAACACCGTGTAGCGTGCTCGGCTTGGATGTCAGGTGGTGTTACCGGAGCTTCACCGTCAGAGAGCCGCAGACTTTACATTGTGTCTGAGCGGCTCATCCGGCACACACACACACACACACACACACGTGTGTGCCCCGCGCGGCTGCTAACGTGAGCCTGATGCTAACAGCAGAAGCTTCCGGTCTGCGAACACCTTTCAGATTAAAAGAAAAAAGCGAAAAAAGAAATTAAAGAGGAAAACGAGACAAATAAAAACTCACCGTGAAACTCTCCACACACGCAGACACGCGTGACGAACTCTTCCTGCTACGTCACAAACCTCGCCTTCTCCACTCAGCAGCTGATTGCGTGGACATGCGCAGTAGCGTCATCTCGTTCCGCATACATACACTAGTAATAAGGGAGACTCCCTGCGTGTAAAAAAACAGACATACCTTAGATGTTTTTTTTATAAACATTTATATCTTTAAAGTATTTCCATCAGTCAGTCAGAGGTAAGACGGAGGCGTGAGGAACGTCCTGCTTTCAGTGAGAAC
>VVHJ01052482.1:0-14327 GCA_015107715.1 Tylochromis polylepis
GTTTAAAAAAAACACCCCCCCCCCCAAAAAAAAAAAAACAAAAAACAAAAAACAAAAAAAAACCCAAAACCATTGCCTGTAGACACAGGCCCTAATGCACAGGCTTGGGACAGAACTAACATCATCTAAAGTTGTTGTTACCATACATGACTTCCCAACCCACCCCTTGCACTGAGCTCAACACGAGATATTTTCAGGCACAGACATTTCACATAAGAAGAAAAAGATAGCTTCAAAGAGAGACAAGGAAAAAGGTCAACTGAAATTAGTTCGATGCTTATTTTAAAAAATCTTTCTACCATTAAGGAACCTGACACAAGGTCAGAGCATTTTAATGTAGCGCATGTAGCCATCAGAATCTAGAGCTGGTCATAAATAATAGTCCGAACTATGAGAAATAAATTCATATCAGTTGGTTTTATCAGTGGTGACAGGTTTTTCTCACAGTTTCGAAACAGTGACGTCTGTGTACACTTAATATCTGTGAAGACTTTTTTTCTTTCCTATAGAGAAAGATAATTTAGAATTAATCTGATCTGTAAACAGACACAATAATCTCACTGAGATCAGGTGATAGCTGTGTACAGAAACATATGCAAGATATACTCTACCCTACCAAAGACATGCCATCAGACATCAGGTCCATTTCTTACCATAATCATAAGTCTGTGTATTTTCTACCACTATGGAGAGAAAAAAAAATACTGTATTGGCCTGGATATAAATGATGGGTCAGGATTTTTCCTGCTTAAAGGAACTTTATGAGGCTTTAGCCATGTGCAAATGGAAAATCCCCGTTCCAATGTCATAATAAAATTGTTCTTTTTGAGAGTACTGTCAATTTGGGCTGCAGTAACCAAAGAGCAAAGCTCTATTGCTTTACAAATTCACAGAAATGACCAGAAGATGCATCCATTTCTTTCAAATAACCTGAAAGTCCCATTGTCTTTAGTGTATGCATGAACCAGTCATTCTTGTATCTGTGGGTAGTCATCCCCCAAACAACGATTCTTAGCCAAAAAACCCATTACATTGTCATACATTTTGTGACTATACACGTTTGCCTTCAGGAGAGTGCGTAATTATGGTCTTCTGCAGAGTATCATTAGGGAGTGCTTATGAGGAGTTTGTAGCCTCAATGTTGCTAGGCTAGCAGGTGTGTTTATAGTAGTCATAAGCACTAAAAGTGTTTGGCTTGCTCCGGTTAATTTGCAGGAGTAACATGTTGTGCTTCCACAAAGGAAATAAATTCATGACAAGTGAAAACAAGTTTTGAGCTTCTCACAACATCTTTGCAGCAGAAATGAACCGGGGAGAAAATCCAAATTAATCAAATCAAACAGCCGCGAACTGCAGCTGTCACAGATGATGAGCTCAAAGTCTGTTTAAGTCAGAGGAATGAGAGGAGCTCCTGCAGATGGCTGGTGGCTAAGAAACACTGAGAAAGTGACCTGCAGGTGTTCATAAAGAAGTAATTTCAGTAAGTAGTTAAATGCTGATAAATGCTGATTAACCGTCAAACAGAACAACATCAAATTTACACCCAAGTGTCACCATGGCGCCCAAGACTTTCAGACACACAGATTTATATCTATCATAACTTAATAACTCTGTTGTTTAGCAGTGATGAGTGTGGTGAAAGAAAGTTGATGAACTTGATTGGCATCACATCAGAGTGTCTTATTTGTTTTGTTTAAAGGAGACCTGTTATGCTCGCTCTGAACTGATATACTTTTTGTTGGACTCACACAGCAGATTTGCATTCACTGATTCATAGTTCAAGATGATCTTTATCTTCGAGTGTGCCTTGGCGGACCCCACACTTCATTCAGCGCTGGGACACGGAGCAGCTTGGAGCATTTTTATTGTTAACAAAAATAAATGAATCTGCTATGTGAGACCCTCTGAATGTTAGAAGTGAGAGACACTTTTTTAAGACAAATGTCTTCTGACTGGCTGCCCCTTTGTAGAACAGGTAGTGTAGCATCTTTGTTTGCAGCCAGAGCCTTGCTTTGCTGTAACGACCGAGGTGTCAAAACTCATTTTACATCGAGGGCCATATACAGTAACACACTGATCTTACCTGGGCTGGACGAGTGAAACTTCACTTTCTGTCAGTGTAAATCTCCACCCCGAGATATCACCACACAAGATAAAGAATAGCAATTTCAACATTGCAGCTTAGTTTTTCTGCATAATAAACATTTAATATTACAGAAAAAGGACTGGCAGCTCACTGCCCAGACTGTCCCGTCTTTATAAAAAATAAAGTTTTCGTTGATTGATGAAATCTTTTAACCGAAATGTCTATTGTAGACATTGAAAAACAGGAACTTTTCATTTAACTGTTTATCTATTACTTAACCACTTTGGTGAAGGTCTTTATCAGCAGGAAAAGCTATAAAACTTACAGTAAAGTTAAAAAATGTATGTCTTCCTTGATATTTTCCAAAGCCATCCCGTGGGCCTGTGTCGGGCTGATTCTGGCCCCTGGATTTTATGTTTAAAAAAAAAAAGTCACAAAAATTGGCTGCATTTCCTGAAAGAAAATGGTAAATGCATTGCTACTTTTACAGTGCTTTTCTAACTCCTCAGTCACAGCCACCCAAAAATGAAAGAAACGTGCTACTGCATTGATGTTTGAACCTGTTCTGAAATCTGTGGAGGTATGCTACTGTTTTGGTTTTTTGGTTTTTTTAGGCACTATGTTCACATATATATGTCTATATAGACAATTTAACTGATTATAGACAATTACAGCACATTTATTCAAGCCTCTGAACTGCAAATGGTTCAATTACATTTTTGAAAATTAGCTTGGTAATGCATCTCAGTGACATTTTAATGTTAATCTAAGGATCTGAGTTGGAAATGCTTGTCGTCTTTTATCCCGATGAAACCGACACGCTTGGAGAAATCGGGCTCGTTTCTGAGCGGTCGGTTCACTTATTTGTTTAGGGTTGGCGTATCTGTGTGAAGCTGCAGGAGGGCTCAGCTCAGCGTCGCGGCGAGAACAGAGAGGCCCCACCTGGAAGTACTTCACTGGGGTCAAAGGTCAGTACTATTGAACCTGAGTGACAACATCTATGAGTAAACAGAAAACAGTGAGTGTAATGAGAGAAAGGTTCACAGGAACAAAGGAAAATGTCTTCTCGCGTCACATGAGACTGTCACTGTTTCTAAAATGTTGTTTTTACAGACTTTGTTGTAAACTTCACAAAATATTATGATTTTAGGAAAAGTTGCTTTAATTAAGTTTTCCTGAAAAAAGGAAAGAAAGGCATATTTTTATTTAATTTGATCTTTTAAAGGCCAGCTGTTAATATCTGAAAGGGGAAGGGCACAGCTCTAATAACAAAAATATACTGGTTTATCAAAAGCAGTAAAATATAACATTTTCTGTTATTTAATTAAAGCAAAAATAAAAGATATGCTTCTTTGATCGTGACACATAGAGCGACTGTAGCACTTTCATAATCAATCTGTAGCAATCTGAACACCATCACCAGCATCACGAAAGGGGAAACTGTTCAGTGAGCTGCATTTTTCAGACACAGTTCTGAGAGATTTTTGCAGGCACTGAAGTTAAGATGGCAAACACTGCAAATATCGAAAGGTTGCTCTTGATTCTGACATTGCTTGATTGTTTTTGTGCATAGCCGGGATTCTCGGTCCGTGTCTTTAGCTGTCGTTTCACGTGTTGCATCACAAATATCTTTTATATTTCCCACTATGTTCTTAAGACACTCAGCAGTATTTACTTCCTCTTAGCATAAGCATACCATTTTCTATATGAATATCCTCCTTAAATTGTGTGAACCAGTCGCCGCTCACTCCCCTAACTGTATATCACATAGAAATAGCTTCCTAGGCTAACAGTGAGACCATTTAACCTTCCCATTTAAAGAATGTCACACACAGAGGCTGATTGATGCCTCTTTTTTTTTGCGTGTTAACTTGTAACAATCGGAAAATCAATTATAAGCCAAACGTCTTTTTTCGTCTTTGTAGCTTTTCCCTTTGTGTTACCGAATTGTTTCATACAATGATGGGAAGCATTAAAGGCTTTAATATCAGGAGGGGCATCTCTCCTGACATTGTTTATCATGTGCGCACGGAGCAGAAAACTGACAGCTACAGGAAGGCCTCCGCCAGCAGAGAAGAATAGGTGTCATTTTGTATAGCAGCTCTGGTGGAGGATGCCCCTAACCCAATATTAGAAAGTCCCCGATTAACCCACAACAATGCCAGTTATGCCAAACTAATATGAAGCCTGATGAAGCTCAGGAAAGCCCCGTCTGACTGGAAACAACAATATCAACAACAGAGCTTGTTCCCGCAGACCGAGTCCTTCGTTCTCATTGTCTGCTGGTGGTGATAAGACACATTTTAAGAAGCCGTGCTCCGTGGTGTTTTTATTCTCTCCAAAGAAAGACAACGTGACAGATAAAACAGCTTTTTACTGTGCACGAAGGAGGTCATGAGGCTTTTTAAACTAGCTGGAAAAAAAAAAGCCTGGAAAACATGAACACGAGGAGCACTTTGACCCACAAAGAACAAGAGTCCATATTCGACCAAGGTCACCGAATCATCTCGGAGAGTATTTAGTCTATTCAGCAATGGCTCCTCATAACATCCACAGGGGGTTCACAGTCTTCATGTCTCTGCTTATCGAAGCATGCCAGACATTCCCTGCGCTGTGTGTGAATGTATGCGTGGATGTGTTTGTGTGTGCATGCTCTGACCTGAGCACAGACATGAACATAACATGTGAATTCACCTCCTCAAAATTCCAAACACTTGTAGCTACCACAAGCCAAAACAAGGGGATGGTTTCCTGTTTTGTTCTCGGCCCTTTTGAAAGGAGAGACTCCCACCTTTCCACCACTCACCGACCACCTAAAAATCCTCCCTCGAACGCACAAAACACATGCACACACTTCACTCTTCAGTTTCATAAGCAAAGGATGGAAACCCTGGAAAGGAAAGCTGAAAAGCTTTCAACGTCTCCATCAGTAAGTAGTTTTCCATTTCAGACGGTGCTCATGTGGAGCGATTTCATTTGCAGCTTTTGTGTCTTATCTCGCTCACAAAAAAGCTACGTAACCATCTGTGAACTACCTGTTCCACAAATACGCAGCCCGGCTTCCTGTTGTTCACTCCAAGATCAAGTGGTACTACCCACAATGAGTGTGTTTACATGAACATGAATGTGCTGCGTCTAAGGCTTATCCAATTTTTTGATCATATTCAGGATATTACATCTGCATGGGGCACAGAAAATGCCTCTGTACACACTAAACAGTATCCATGTTACTGATTAGTGCATTTTGTTTGTGCATGCATCTGTAACTATACAAACACAAACTGTGAATTTTATAATGGGTAATGTGACATTCCTGGGACAGTTCCTTCAGCCCTGGCTAGTTCTTTAAACAGGAGAAAAAAATCTCTAACTGGTGGACTGGATGATATTAAATGTTCTCCAAACCAGTTATTACTGCACTTAAGAGCCTCCTGAAACCATTAATCACATCCTTTGGGATCAAGTCATATTTTAAATTCCTGCTAAAGTGTGCAGCACTTTGAGCTGTGTGCGTGTTGCACACACACACAATGTCAGGTTAATTTGCAGAGTATTAATAATGTTAGCAGTGCAGGTAAACGTCCACACCCCTGTGCAGAATGTGGTTACACATTGCTCCAGTAGAGCTTACTCTGACCACGCCTTCATGCACTCACTTTCTTCAGAACCACTCTGATTCATGTGGTATCAGTCCTACTTTCACCTTCCATGTCATAACTTCCTGATAAATAAAAAGGGAGCAAGAGCGAGAGAGAGAGAGAAAGCGAGCAAGGAGTGATGGGGGGGTGGCTTCATACAGCTTAGACTGAACCATTTGCATCTAAGACGTATCTTTGTTGTGGCAGACGGATGATCTCCCTGAACCTAGTTCTGCTGGAGGTTTCTTCCTTTCAAAAGGGAGTTTTTCCTTCCCACTGTTGTCAAGTGTTTGCTCACAGGGAGTCATCGGATTGTTGGAGTTTTCTCTGTATCCTTTTCTCTGTATTATCCTTGGCTTATAACATAAAGCACCTTGAGGTGACTGTTATTGTGATTTGGCGCTTTATAAATAAAACAATTGAAATGATTGATACTGTGCATTAGTAACCGACTAGAGAGGAAACTGGTCTTCAACTGGTGTTTAATAACATATTCCACCTGGGATCCGGTCTTCTGACTTTGCAGCGTGAGACCTCAGTGGATCTGGATTGGTCTAGACAAACACAGTATATAAGATGGATGCAGCCATTGTGACATCGCCCATTGGACTTGACGTTAACATTTATCTGAGAATGTGGAGTTAGCAGGTAGTCAAGCAGCAACCATTAGCTGTGCGACTGCAACACTCAGAAACACTTACCTGCTAAATAATGCTAATAGACTAATAAAATGTTACAATTTCACTCAGCAAAACTGAAGCACAGACATCTTGGGCTCTTATTAGTCAGAAAACTTCAACTTAAAATGCTTCAAAAGGCACCAAGAGCACAAACCTGGCAGAAAGATCTAATTAGCAGAGCTGAGGCCTTGAACATACTGATCAGCTTCAAAAACAAATCAGCCCTAACTCCAGTATCCAGGAGGATCTGTTAGAAAAAAGTACTCTCCCATACATGGGAATCTAAGAGATTTGGCTTTTGGAGCCAACCTCAAGTGGACATTAGAGAAACTTCAGTTTTTGGCTTCTTTTCAAGCTTTCCGTGTGAAACCATGGAAAGCTAACAGTTTTCCTACTTCATCACTCCTAAATCTGTACTTCAGCCTTTAAGAAGAACCTGCCCCACATGAATACTTCAAAAACAAATATAATGGTTTTGTCATTTGATATTCTTAGACAACATAAAATGCCAAGTAGGGCAAAATACGACAATAAGAAATCTTGAATAAAGCCAGTTCACATAGTTTCATGTGCAGGTATAATCAATGGCAGGCTCAATTAACACGCTCAGCTGATTAATCTTAGACCTTCCCATGTGAGAGGGATTAAATATGTCAAGACTCTGTCCTAAACTTGAGGCAGTGCTGAGACTTTGCTCCCCTAGATGACAAACACTATCCTCTGACTGAAGAGTGGATGACAGAGCATCCACATAAAGAAAAATCAGTCTAGGAGACAGATGACAGCTGAGTGCACTAATTGTTGCCTGGCTGAAAACATGTCTGCGGGAAGTTTAACTTTTGTTTTTGTTTTTTCCCTAAACATAACCTTCATGAAGTTAGGATTTGTGCAGGACTAGACTACATTAGCTTTAACCTTAGACTGTATATAAAAGATGGACAACACAGTGTCACACACTAGTTCATGAACGTCCAAAATGAGGCTTATATTTACAGAAGAAACAAACACGAGAACATCCTGGTGAAATAATCTAAAACACAATTTTAGTTTGGTTATCCCTGTGGTAACTGTTCCAACACCTTAAAACCGTCTTTTCAAGAATCACGAGGCCCCACTTTCACAGTCAAGATCAAGATCACCGGGTGCTGCTGAGAGCTCACCTCCTCAGGTAAGGGACAGGCTCCAGACCCCCTCCCACGTGACCCTGATTTGAATAACGATGGGTGGATTAAGATTTAAGATTTTTGGACTCTGGGAAACAGGTAGATGCTGACCTGGATGCCGTTTGATCTTTGAGCTGTTTCAAGTACATCAGTGTATCGATACACCTGGCTAAAAAGCTTGTTAGTGTCGTCTGACGACTTGGTACTCGTCACTTTAAAAAAAATTTTAAAAAAAGCAGCCTAATACAAGAAGTGGTTTTTCACTATTGTGTTAATTTTCCCCTTATAACATTAGCATGGTGATCAGTTGGGGCTGAAAGCAGTCTGTTAGACTTCACTAACTGGAGTCACTGAACTAGATCCTCCACACCATGTTTGTTCTCTTGGTGCCTTTTTGGAGTTATCTAAAAGAAAAATTCCATTATTTTATAACCTTGTTTTGTGCCATGAATTGAGAGCTCACTTTTGAACAAAATGCTAAAGACATCTGAGTTTTATTTGTGAATCCAGCAGCACTGTCATTATAGACAAAGACAAAGCTATGCCCGGCAAGTACAACAAAGGAGGTGGGACTTAGCCAGTTAGATTAGTTACAGAGGATTCAAGTGAGTGCACTTCAGTGCAGTAAATGCACGGAACCATAAACGCACTATGGATGTGCTGAGAGTGCAATCTGCATGGTTCTCACTGTAAAAACTTTGAACATATTCATTTTACTTTAGTAATCAACACACCTGTACTGCAGTTTTAAGATGCCCTCATTCCAGTTTTACATAGCACTTTACATAAAGTTTTAATTATTGATTAACTTGGATGTGCTGCTGACAGCTGTCAATACCACAGGAAATTCTTACTTTGTTTCACATCATAAAATGGAAAAGCTAGAGGAGGTTTATCTGGCGCAGTAAAAGTAAGAATGAGGATCTGAGAGTGACATTTTTAGTGGATTCCTTGCTGTAAATAAACAGAGAAGAGAAGGGGGTTAAAGGGAGGGGGTGAGTTGTGCAGGGAGGGAGAAAGGGAGGCTCTTTTATTGCAACAGTTGATTGTTCTCGGAGTCAAAACAACACACGCTCAAGCCACTGTGGACTGGCATTGTAATAACAAACAGTCCTTATTTTCTGCCATTGAGGTTTATACAATCTGAATTTTCTTGCAGAGGAAAAAGAGCCCGGCCGCAGCCAAAGTGGGTGCAAGTATCTGCCTGCACGCCAGGGGATCGCAATAACAGGAACACGCACAGTGACTCCTGCAGCGCCGCAGATAAGAGCCATGCTGAATGAGGACCTTGGGCCACATGAAAAGTTCCAGTAATGAATAATGCTGATAATATTCAGCTATTTCAGACAACATAGTGCCTGGAATCTAAGGGGACAAAGCCAAAATGGAAATGACACACTCATCGCCCAGGTCCTGTGTGCATCACAGAGTCACAGACAATGTCACAGCTCATGATAACGTGAAGTCAATGACATGCATTTGTCTCACTAATTGTTAGTTATTTTCTTCTATTTATGTCTTTCATATGGTGCTGGCGTAATGGAAAACATAAATGACAGCAACTTCTGGAATGCAGCTCGCTTTAAATGCTTTTCTCGCCCCTCCGCCTTCTCAAACCATAACACTCAACAGGAAGTGGTTATGAATGTAAAGGTGGAATAATTGTATACATTACACTGCTTTGCTGTATACTGTTTTGGACAAGAATCCAGGACCACTTCCAGTTAATGTCAAACATCTTCGCTGTGGGTCTCTGTGAATGAAAATATTATGCAATTGCTAACCAGTATTTGAAAAACAAATGGGGTTATCAGCTTTTATCATCAGCAAACAGAGGAGGCCTGAGGAAAAGAGCTTCCACTGTGTTATGCAATTCTAATAAAGAGGCATCTGTGGTGCTAAAATGAGGTCAGGCGTTCCCTTTATTTTGTATCTTGTTTACCATTTAATACAAGTTTGCATGGCCTGGGTGTGCACCTCCTGACAAACTGCAGGAGTGAATGTAGACACTCCACTCTGTGATTATGAAAAGCAAAATGAATCTGTTCCTTCGAAGGGTATACTTGTCATAAACAAACCCGTAGTTTGCGCAGAGTTGCGTTTCAAGGCCTCGTAATCATCACAACTTAGATTAATCACTTTAAATATAGATACAGGCTATTGCATACAACCCTTCTCATGGTGGAGGTGCACAAAAATAACATCACAGAAAAGGAGGATATAAAAGGCGCATCTCTCAATTGCTGAAATTGGAGGGTAAACATTAATTAGAGCAGAAATTCAGTTCAATCTGAGATTTGTGACTAAAACTGTGGAGGTATACACTAAAAACCCCCGTCTCCAATAAATTACATTTACATGCTGCTAAACTGTTTTTCCAAATACATTTGAATGGAAACATAATTACTGCCTGGAACACCAGGAATTCAGTTTAGGCAACATTATGTTCATGAACTGTGTGTGGTTTTGTGTACGCAACAAACCTTTGGCTCAATTAATACAGGATAAACTTTTCTGAGACAGTTACATGCAGTTACACACTTTCACTTGATCACACAGACTGTATATAAACACGGACCCAAAAATCTCAACTGCCTGATCTCAATCCCCTGGTGGCTTGTTGCAGTTAAGTCATAAGCCCCACCCCCTACCACCTTAGCAGACTTCAGTGCACACAGCCAACTCACATGCAGGTAAACAGTCAATGTGTGAAGGGCAAAGGAGTCATTTGAAAACTTTATTTAAATTTATTTGCCTTTCTAAGGAAGCCCTGGCCTCATCTGGTTACAATGGAAGCCCCCAGATATTGGTTCTTCTCAACAGATACTACGTCAGAGTAGAAGCTGGGTTCCCAGATTGGTGGATGGAACAAAAGGCATTAAGAAATTAAAGTGCATTTTTTAAAAATGACCAAATATGGTCTCTATTATAATAAACACTTCATATGAATGGGTGTCGAAACAAACTAATGACCTTCCATTTGGTGTTATATCTGTCCTTAGTTCTGTCAAATCCTAACTATGTTTTAAAAACATTAATGTATAAAACAATTGCAAATATTAAAACAAACAAACAAAAAAACACCGCCAAAGACAAATGCAAAGACTGAGTACATACGAAAATCTATGGCTGAATTAATAAAATTTGAATCTTGATTCCTTTGTGAGAACGGCAAAGTGATGTCTCCCAAATTTTTCTATTTGAGTCTCATATGCATTTGTGAAGGTTTGCCAAAAATGTGCAGTTTTGCTGTGCAGTGCATTCCTGGATCCAGATTCAAATCGCGATCGCTTTCAAAATTTGGTCATATGCTAAACCTACCATTAATAACAATTTTCATGCAAATTTTATCCATAAAATTTTTGAATAATCCTGCTAACAAACACATAAACAAAGAAAAATAGTAACCCTCTATGCCATCTTCCAGTATTTGTTAAAAATAGGGCTAGTGGGACCAGGAACCAGTCGGCAGGAGGACCTATGAAAATCAGAAATGACAACCACACCAAAAAACATGAAAATTTGTTAAAAATTCAGCAAGTGCCAGCCCAGAGCCCCATTTAGTCACAATGTGTCCTTTGGGTGTTAACTAAAGAAACCATGTATAACAACTAGTACTTTTGTGGCTACGTGACCCTCCCAGCTTCAGACTACACCTAATAAATTAATAAATAAACAGCACCTAAAAATCACTGACAAGCTTGAGGATTTAGAATGAATTAGGTCCTATTTTCCCAACTACAATTCAAAGGTAAAATACCCAGCAAACACGGTGAATAACTGTCGACTCGTTTTCTCTTCTAGACGTTTAGTTTTGGATCAAAAATAGCTCCAAAACCAAAGTTGTGCTAATGTTGAAGACATAACTTTCCTGAACAGCACCTGGATGTCCTTTTCGGGCTTTCTAGCAAGGGGAAGTTTGTGTATAGTAACCGTTTTATCTTTACTGATGAGAACAAAACCATAAACATTCTCGGTTGTAAAAAAAGAATTTAAAAAAAAAATGAAAAAGAAACTGCATCGCAAATGAGAGTCAAGCTGCTGATGTCTCCCTTCACTAACATAGCAGAACAGATATAATTCATACCACATGACAAATTTATAGAGAGAAATATTTAGATCAAATACACATGTGGTTTATGTTTAAAATACAGGCTTCCAGTAATAGGGGTTTGTGCACTTGAAGTGAACATTGTCTATTCTATTGAGTTATTTACTGTCTTTAAATTTGCTTTTTTTACTGCAAAAGCGTGAACAATATTTCTTCTTTGTATGAGACGGGCTGACTGAATCACTATTGTTCTTAGAAACAATGTCAGCATCTTCATCTGCAGTGCTGTTTCTGTTCTCATACCGTGACCAGTTTTGACAGGGGATATAACATCAAGGGTTCAGTTGCTCAATGTAATTTTAACAAAGAATCTCAGATTAACTTCACGTTTCAGGCTAGTAGCTATCATTATGTGTTGTGTAATAAAAGGACAAAAACATATGAAAGCAGTCATTTTGACTGTCTTCCATTAAACTCTAAAGAAGCACCTTTTTAATACTGCCAGTCAGCCATTAAGCTGCTGAGAACTCAATCTCTCTGAACTATGGATGCCCTGAGGACACTGGCATGCGAGCCAGAATCACATTCTCGCCACTCCTTATGAAGTGTTCCCAACCAATCAAAACAATTAATGTGCATAGAGGAAGTCGAGACAAAAGACAGCTTCAAATCGATGGCCTTCGAAGAATTTTTGCTGAAAAAACAAAATAAATAAAGACAGGTCCCCAAAGCTGAGGCGAGAATCGTGACTGAAACACTGTACCTTCAAACACTTCAAAACAAATTTGCCACCGCTTTCCTGCACCCTACCTCACTGCCTATGCTGTTTGCTAGTTATTCAGGTTAAACCAGACCAATCACACGTTCCTCCTCACTGCGGACAAGGAACAGTGCCAGGTAATTCTGACAGGCGTAAAGGTTGTGTTGTGCTTGGGGTTTGCTGCTTTCTGACTTTGATCTATTAAGTGCTACTGTATTTCTAATTAGTTGTGAGAAAAAATGTTGCTATGGGCGAAAATGTTTCTACAACAAACCACTCCCTGTAAGTGCTGCAGTTGAGTCACTTAAGCTTCAGTGCAAGTTCTTCCAAGTCTTCAGTGTTTTGAACTAATGTAGCCCAACTCCTTTATGCCAAGTCTTCAATTTGCAGCCCACAAGTTCAGGTTTATCACAAATGCCTTGGCAGTCCTCCCATATTTAATTGCAATACCACAAAACAAGTAACAGTAGACACCCCTACACCTGTCCCACTATGTTTCTCACTATGATCGGTAGAAAACATTTAGGAAAGACTCTGAAAGAGTAAAAAAGTGATTTTATCAACTAATATCTCTGTAATTAAAAGAAGAGAGAAATATGAAGGCGAAAAGCAAAAACATACCCGATAACCATCAAAAGGTATCTGCTCATTAGCCAGATCCATAGGCTTCTTTAGATGCCATAGCTCACGTGGTTAAGCTTGTAACCCATGACGTTTTTGCCAAAAGGCTGCAGGGGCCTGGGTTCGAATTGGCACTGGACCATTTCCTGAATGTCATTCCTCCTGATACTTGTTTTACAGTTCCACATTTGTATCTGTCTGTGTAGGTATTTGTGTACATTAAACCCAAGCAAACTAGGCGAAGGTCTGCAAAGCTGTCCATGCATACGACCACCACAAAAAACACATTCAAGCCATCACCTACTTTCCTGTCTGTTCTCTACTATCCTCCAAAAAAGAAAAAAAAAGAAAGATCATAAAGTTCAATTCAATTATAAAAAGAAAGTTTTAAGACTAATCTAAAAGTAGAGTAGATTATTTCTATCTAAACTAGGAGCTGGTCCCATGGACAAACGGCTTGAAAGCTGAAGGCTCTGCCTCTGCTTCTACTTCTAAATACCCTACAAAATACAAGTAAGCCAGTAGTCTGAAGGCGATGTGCACTCACTGGATGATATGGTACTAGGAGGTCTTTAAGATGGGGGCTGATTATTCAAGACCTTGTATGTGAGAAGAATTTTTACTCAGAATGTTTTTATTGAGATACTGTAGATACAGTTTACAAAAAAAAAAGAAAAAAAAAAGGGAGCCACAAAAACTGCAAAACATTGAAGACAGAACAGATCTTCTCACGTTAATACATAGGTAAAGAAAGTTAACAGAACACCAAAACCCTGGAGGGGCGATTAATACTGACAAAACCTTTCCTTGCAAACCACACAGAAGTTAGCTGTAACACAACTGAGCTTCACATTCCCATTAACACAGTAAAACCTACAGAGTGGGAGGTCGTTGGACCTCTATGGAATAACCTTCAATCCTTAAATTGAAGGTTAGAGAAGTTTGTCAGAAAAAGACCCCCAGATTTTATCAAATTTGCCATTTTGATTCTGGATGGAGCAGTGGATCTTTTCAAGACTGAGACACGACATGAGATCAGCAAGCCACTGAACATGGGTGGGCGAGGCAGCAGCCTTCCACCTCATCAAAATGCCACGTCTAGCCAGGAGGGAAAGGACAAAGGACAACACCTGACGTTTTGCCCCGATAATATACTTATCATCCTCACCCACTGTACCAAAGAGAGCAAGTAGGGGGTTGAGAGCCAGTTTCAGGCTGGTAGTCTTATTCAGAGTACAAAAAACCTCCTCCCAAAAAATTTGCCAAGGCAGGGCAGGTCCAAAACATGTGGGTAAGATTGGCATCATCAGACCCGCACCTATTACAGT
>VVHJ01052483.1:0-15310 GCA_015107715.1 Tylochromis polylepis
ACACACACACACACACACACACACACACACACACACACACACACACATTATCATTAAGCTTTCATGTGTTTCTCCTGATTAGCATATTTTTTTAAACCAATTGATGACAGAATGAAAAAGGTTTAATTACAGTGGTACAGAGCATCTACTTGTCTGCAACTGAAAAACATGACTATTATTGAAACATTTGTATTTAAAATACTAAAAAAAAAACTAAAAAAGAGTGAGCGGGAAAGAGAGTAAAAAAATCCAAAAAAAACCCACCCATAATCTTGTTCCTGTGACCTGAAACATCTATCAGAGGTGTAAGGCTGTGACTGAACAAATACAAATTAAATGCACATATATAATTTACATTTCAGCCAATTACAGTTAGAGGTATGTGTGTTATGCACTGTGTGGGTGAGTTTTCATCACTGAATAGTTGTAAATGTGCTGTCAGCATTTCAACTCCGTGACAGCTTTAATTGGCTGAGCGATTCGGTACAGTGAAGGAAATAATAGAAGTGCTCATATTTGTACATATATGTCTATGAGGAAAAAGATTTAACTGGGGGAAGAAAATAAAGCAGAGAATCCAGAGATGAGAAGTGGGAGTGAACTGGAGTGCTACTGTTGAGGTCAAACTAAGACTGACAGGGTATTAATCATTCTAAGTCCCCACTCATAAATTGTATAAGAACTTAAATGCGTAAAAATAAATATTTTTGAGTCAGACTTGACTAGATAATCAAATCATTTCATTAAACTTAATTAAATTTGTATCTGTTATCCTGAAATAGTGGCTGGAACACCCCGGAAATGGACTAAGACTGTCAGCTACAGATAGGATATCTCACTCTGATGCATCCTCAGTTTTTTATAATACACTCGTATACATTATCAAACACATTATTTTTATATCTATCATTGTATCTCTGCGAGGAAGTCACAGTTTGAAAGTCTCCTTGAACATCTTTAGCGGGTGATGCCTTTTCCATTGTTCAGATTGTGATTCAGATTGTGTCATATAACCCTGCAGGCTTTATGTGGCAAAAAGTAATTCTTCACTCCAAGTTGTCAGTGTAATGCTGATGAAATAAACAGCCCGTAATGGAAAACATATTCCACTCGATGCATTAATGACGTTCATGTATTTTTTTTCAATTGAGGGATGGTACTGATTAATAACAGCGCATACACAGGCAGGCAGAGTGTGGTGTCAAGGTGTCTGAACTGAAGGGACTTGTAATACCATTGCAGTAAAAAGAAAATAAATAAAAATGTCGTGATGCAATGGTGGAATAAACTGGGGAAATGGGGGGCTTGCAGGCTGTTCCATAGTGTGGCAGGATTCATTGGCCCTGGTGACAGAACAAACTTTTCTTCTGGAAAACACTGATGAATTTGATCGTCAATTCCTGACACTGTCCGAAGTTCCAAAGCTAGACGTCAATAACTCTCACAGTGAGTTCAGTGAGCATTTTGGACCAAGGACCACAGATATGATCACTTTTCTGAATGTAAACTTGAGTCTTAATCCTGTTACATGCTGAAAAGTGACACAAAATTCCAAATTTTACCTAAATTTGCCGTGTAACTTATATACACACTGAACGTGTTGTGTTTTTGTGGAAAATTTGTCCTCAAAAAACACAATGTGAAATAAAAAAAATGAAGTTGACATGAAGCGATTCTGAGCTGGTCTTAATGTTCCTAAAGGAGAAAAGGAAAAAAAAGGAGATTCTGGGTTCATCCAATTCTCATGAGATAGCAGCACTGGGGAGAATATCGTGGTTTGATGTAGGAGTTGAAGCTGAAGTTGAAGCTTTCATACATATGAAAGGATATAAGTGGGGCAGTTTGAACTCTTGTTATTTCCTTATCAATGTACATTTAGTAGCGGTGCAATATTTGAGCTATGAACGCACTTGTTGCCAAATGCAGTGATCTGATTGGTCAAATCTTGACTCAGATGAATAAATACCACAAATTCGTCCAGTGAAAATACAAGGTCAGTGTGAACAGCTGCATTAAGAGTAGGCAAGTCTTAAAAATATTTCAAATGCACTAAATATTTTTACAGATTTTACGCATCAGGTGTGTAAAGGCATTGAGAGTCTTGACAGGTCACTGTACACTGTCCTGTCTGAGTTCATTTTAACCAAATCACAAAGCTAAGGAGTAAAATATATAGTGCACATTTATATGCTAAACCGATTAACTGCAATCAAACATTTATAATATCTGGCAATGAGTTTTTCACATCGCTGTGAGGGAATTTTGGCCCAGTCTTCTCTGCAGAATTATTTTAAATTACCCACACTGGAGGGTCTTTGGGCATGAACGGCCTGTTTAAAGTCACGCCAAAACAGTTTATTTCAATTCCAGACATTGATTAGGCTACTTCAAAACCTTCCTTTTGTTTTTGTTTTTTTGAGCCATTCAGAGGTTGACAATCAAATTGAAGAAATATAAACATTTCATAAATTTACTTGATGCCTTGTCATTGAATTTATTTACTATTCTACCGTGGTACGAAACCCCACTTGTTCATATATAATCACATATATAATCATATATAATCATTTAACTGATTAAATTAAATTGCCCTTGTTTTGAACAGCTTTAATTTGACAGTTTCTAGCTGTCACTCTTTGTCAGTGGGATGTTTAAAAAGCTCATCAGCAGCTTCCAACCACAGGAAACAACTGGTGAAATGCTTATAGTACAAATCCCAATGGTGGAAACTGCTTTGACTGCTCAGATCAGATCTGATTTTATTACTTTACCTCAGTGTGTACATCAGATGAAAAAAAGTCATGTCAGCAAAATGTCTCAGGATCCCAGAAAAACCAAACTTTCCTTTTGCATTTAATCATTTTATCCATTGAGGCTTCAAAAGAACTCAGTGTGCCCCGACAGCTATAGAATTTCTTCAACAAAGAGGGCATGTAATCCTTCACATGAAGTCTAAATATATCAGCTAAATCAGAACTGAAAGGATATAACTCCAAAACTGTCATGCCTGGTGTGTCCCTTCCGAGTTTCTTGTCATAGCTGTTTTCACCTGTGCTGTTATTGAAAGAATGCTACAGAAACATCAAACTTGCTCACAGGATCACCAGACACTGAAGGGAAGGTACAAAATGTGTATTTTTGTGTTTTATTGTGGGTCTGTGGATTTGTTTTCTCTGCATGAGTGCTCATCTGGAGGATTTTGTTATTTATATGTGAAGGATAACAGGTGATCCTCTGCTCCTCTTCATCCCTCTTTATCTCCTTCCTACCCCACTGACTCCATCCCTGACTCCATTACTTATCCCTGCTGTCCATCTCTCTCTGTTTTGCGGCTTCTCTTAGTGCTACAAAGGCATTTCACTGTGTGTGTCCCGTTTATTTGCTGTATGTTCTACAGTTCTATTCACAGTTTTTCAGTTTTAATATTATTTTTGGTCATGATTTTTTTCAGCAATACACATCCATTCAAAATGTGTGTTTTGATGCACTTCTTTTACAGGTAGTTTCTATCCCCAAGTTGTAAATTTGGTCAAAACTACTGGCGTGACATTTTGGTGTCAATGGGAGTGTCTGGTCACTCCTAACTTGTCTTTTGCCAGCAGGCAAGGGTGTTATAACCCAAACCACTATCTTTTCCTAAACCTAACCAAGAACGTTTTAGTGCTAAAACCTAAAAAAAGTTCTTTTTAAAGCATAAACCTAACCACCCACCAAAGGTGAAAGTAAAAAGCGAAGGGTTGAAAAAAAACTAAACAAATGGAAAACGCTAGGGTTCGACAGGGTTCCCCACAAAGACTTTCACATCTGTAAAACAGGGCTGTTCACTCACTGGCAGACATAGCCACAGCCAGTGCATCAGAGCACTAATGCTAAAGGACTCCTTGCACTTAATGGGAGGATGCAACAGGGATCTGACAAAGTTGCAGCATGCACATATTTGATATTTGCTGTATAAAAACTTGCACATTAAATAGTGAAGTGCCACATGCATTTTCTTTTCTTGCTTTTCCAGCAAATATGTACAGTATAATATGAATCATGCGAATCAAAATGCACATTACTTTGCATCTTGGTCTCCCTCACAACACTAATGATGTTTTGGTTTCTGTCACTTCTGCAGCTGATCCGTCACATTATTGTGGCCATAAAAGTTCTTCTGCTGGGTTTTGTGGTAGTTTGATTTTTTTTACTTCCACTTTGTGTGTTTTTCTGTTTGATGGTGGTTTCTTAAGTTTCTTAAGTCTGTTTGATCTTTCGGGGCAACCATAATTATTGTCAGTTTGACCTTCAGATCAATCTATTGACCTTAAAGGAGAGGTCAGAGGTCAGAGGTCAAATGTCACGATAATTTAAATATTTATATTATACTTTCTATATGTTGAGAATACATACCACACTTAAACCCATCCTGAAGGCCTTGGTTGATATAAGGGAAATATTAATGGATTGTTAACATGACCCCACCCTACACCCCTACAAAGGTTTTATCAGAATTAATTCATCACTATGGCATTTACAGACAGAATGATGATACGCATGCACACAAACACTAACCAAAGAAATTACCACCTCGGCAGAGGTAATGAGAAATTGGGCAAAAAGTTTTTGTGCTTTGTTGAACTGTAAACCTTAGTGTACTGATAAACTGATGTAAGGAGCAATTAAATGTGATGTGAAATGGTGACAGTTAAAATTTCATACAAAATCAAGAGAAAGTCCCAATCATTCTAAACAACAGTTGTGTGGACACGTGCGTACACACACACACACACACACACACACACACAGTGTCAAATAGTGTAAGTCTTTTGGCCAAGGCTTTAGCTGATTGATCTGTCAATAAAGAGTTTCTTTTTTTTTTAACAGCTCTGCGAGGCTGTAATTCCTGCTGTCGCTGCAAAACAGGGACAGGAAACAAATTAGAAAATGGAAGTGCAGAGCAATGGTTCTGCAGAGAGGTTGACACACAAGTCAGCTAGAAAGAGAATGAAACTGGGTAAATGAAAAAAAGTGCAAGAGACACTTGGAAACTCAGTGAGTGAACAAGGGAGACAGTAATTACCCTTCTGACTGAGAAGGACCATAAGGTAGAGAGTGAAGATGAGTTAATGTGAGAGACTGGCTGAAAAGGAGGGTACTTTATCTAAGGCTAACTGCACCCTTAAAGCCTCTGATGCAGGTTCAAAGCAGAAAATTATTCCTCAGTGGAAAAAGGCAACATTTGTTCAAATTACTGTTGTGAAAAAAGCTGTTGAGATTTTGCATAACTGACTAAAAACAAACAAAAACCACATCAAACACACCATTGGTCCACTTATCAAAGCCAGTGCTTGAATCAGACTAGAGCATGCATGGCATGTTCTTTTGTTGAACTGAGGATGGAAAGCTCCCTGGAGAAAATTAGTTAAGAACATAAAATCTGTGTTATAGGTGCAAAGTTTTGAACAATTAAAGGGAAAATTGATTATCCACAAATAAAGTATGCCCAGTTTACAATATACATCTTACAAGCGCCTTGTTGTCGCAATTCAAGTTGAAGTGACTATAACTGAAATGTGAAAAGAATGTTTCAGCTGAAAGAATAAAAATAAATCAACACAGTGACAAGTAACTTTAATTACTGATGATCACGGTGATTTCCCTGTTTGTAGCATTTTATATGTCTTAATTATGAAGTTGTAGATTAGGTTAACATAAAGTTATGACTCATAAAATAATTACCACTGATAAAATGGACGCTTTAGCTTGAAACTTTTTTCCACTGCATTTTTTTTTTTACAAACACTCAAAAACCTCACATTTCTGTTAGTCGGATGCGACAGCTGAGTTGGTGTTTGCTGACGACTGCCAGCAAACAATGTCTACAATTTTATTTTGTCTGCAGTTAAAAATATGGTGGTATTTTAATCGTTTGAAATTAAAGATGTAATTAAGTAATACCAGATAATGACCAATGAAATGTTATAATGTAGCTGCAACAGCTTCAAAATGTTAACCTGCGTGTGTTTTTTTACTATAATTCATATCAACCTTTTCTTTAAAAAATGCATATTTGTTTATGGTAATTGTAAACATAACAACTGTTCTTTCTCACAAAAGGAACTAAGCGTGTAATTGCTGTAATCAAAAAACAAAACAAATAAACTTCCCTCATTCTTGTCAGTCAAAAAGTTTATTGGCACCAGGCAACCATACTGCTCCCAAAATGACTAATTACTAATTATTAAAATGACTAATGACAAATATATTTGACAAATTAGTATCTTTAACTTTCCCTACTACACTGTTTCATAAATTTCAGTGTATTATTAAATATATACTTTACACATTTCTTATTTGAAATATTCTAATTACTTTATCCAGCACTAACATTACTGTAGGGCTGGATCAGGTGACCCTGAATCCTCCCTTAGTTACACAGCAATAGGTCTACGCCGCTGGGAGCTTCCCATGATGCACTGAGTGTTTCTTCTTTAGTCACCTTTTTCACTCACTATGTTTTTATACACCACTTATACACCACTGCATTTAATCATTAGATATTATTAATCTCTGGCTCTCTTCCACAGTGTGTCCTTTGTCCTGTCTCCCTCCCCTCACCCTCAACCGCCTGGTTCTCCTCTTAAAAGTTTTTCTTCCTCCCCACTGTTGCCAAAGCACTTGCTCATCGGAGGTCATATGAATGCTGGGGTTTTCTGTGGGTTCTTTGCCTCACACTATAAATCACCTTGAGGCAACTTTTGTTACATTGTAGAACTTTCCTCTTCATCATTAACCCCATGTTACCATTTTAACATGAAGTGCTCCCAAAAATAGATCATATGCCTCTTCCCCCAAATATTTCTTTTCTGTCATTTCCTGTCAGCAAAAACTCGGACTTACTGCAAGCAGCATAAAAACAACTACTGCAGTATGATAATTCAAAATGTGACCTAAAAAAAATAACATATTTATTTGTAATAAACCTGAGGATAAATACATTTTAAAGTTTCACATACATGCGGGCTATTTCTTTAAGATTTTCGTGGCAGCAATGAAGTAAAGAAACTGATAAACAGCTCGCCTATTTTCCAAAGAATAACAAAGGTGCAGTCCCTCTGCTGTGAAATGTAAACAGTTAATGTGGACAGTAAATCATTCTTCATAATGGATCTGTCCTCTCACACAAAGAGCAGTAATAATGAGTCTGAGCCTGGCTTTGTGGCGTGCTTGGTGTGGTGAGGAGGAAGAGAAAAGACATCAAGCTCTTGCCGTTAATTCATTTTACGTATGTGCTGCTATATAGAGTGCAAAATGGACCAATACAAAATAAAGAATACACGCTATTTGTTACAATTAGTGAGAAGCATGTAGCACAAAAACACAATTAACACAAATCGAAAGCTGCTGCTGTCAATGGCCTTTTCTTTGCCTACAGAGAAAAAAAACATATTGATGAAAAAGAGATGGTTGTTACATCAGACACTCATTACGTGCATGAGTCGGAGAGAGAAAGAGGCAGTGCAGGAGAAAATGAGGCAAATCGTCAGCGAGAGAAAGCAAATGTTTCATGCTCTTCATTATGATTTTCCTTTAACAGCTTCTGCTTCATTGAAGAGCGTCTGTGTGGTGACGGCCTTTTGTTTCACCAGCTGTTTTGGAGCGTAAAAACACCTTTTTACCTCACCTAAAGGGAAGTGAAAGAAGAGTGTCAGCAGCACAGAGAAATCACACAGAGTCGGATTCAAACATCACGTAAGTGGTATCACTGAAAAACACACCTGCTATCGTTCGACATGTTTATTACAAGTAGTCGCATGTACCATAAAATCTCAAGTGAAAGCTGGAATTAAAACTGACATGAACAGTTTTAAAATGAAAGGGTAAAATGACCTTAAGTACGAACCTTAATATTCCCCCCTGTTTAATGCACTTTTCAGGCTATAAATCGAGACACAGCCTGTGCTGTTATTTTGGTCACTTTAAGTTTAAGCAAATGACAGTAAACCTTTTATTTCCTCATATAGTTTCCTGCTCCTCTGTGCAGAAGTCCTGACCATCCTATGTACATTAACACACTTAACCTACAGTAGGCTTTACAAGCATTAATAAAATATAACCTGCAGCACGGCTTTCCAGCGGAAACAAAAGAAGAAAACCTGCACGGAAATATCCACAGAGATACACTCTGAGATGTAAATAAGTGTGTGTGTTAACCAGCTGTCATTGCCAAGGCACTGTGCTCCAGATGAAATCATTATCTCATGATCAAAACATTGTCTGACAAAGGAAGAAAAACACGGGTTAATAAGAGCAGCCATGCTGTGGGATCCACCATACTGACATTTAAAATGAGTAGTGACAGAAAGTTAGTGGGTTGTCATGTTCAAGTACAGATGTGAAGCATCTCAATGGGCCCCTTGCAAAATGTTTTTATAGCACCACTGAAAACAATGGGTTTTACAAAGTGTATTTAAGCAGTGATTCTGTCCTCAGTATTCACAAAAAAAGTGTTAATTGAACTGCTATCTCTAGTAGCTTATTTACTTGTGAATTTGTAGCACTTAAGTCTTAATAGAAATTTCATTTGATTTATTTTATCATCTTACCAAAGAAGAATACTGCATGTGTGATTTGTGGGCTTGATCTGTTACAGTGAGATTTATTATTTGATAAGGCACTTTTGCATGAGTGAATTGCTTTTGTCTTTATAATGATGAAAACATGCTAATGCTAGTGTGGCTGCTAAAAAGCACCGGTTCTGTTGATGAAAGGCACTGGTGGTTTTGAGCATGAGTAGTTAGCGATTCGTTATAAACACGATCTCTTTGTAGACATTATTTAATTGAAAAAAGCTGATTTAGTAGCACTATGATACTTATTCTTCATCAGAGGTTCTTCAGTTGAGATATGAAAAATAGTGAGGGTTTTTTTGTTGTTGTTGTTTGTTTTGTTTTTAGTGAAAGAAACATTTCTGAGAATGACTTGGTGATTATGCAGGGGAGTTTCTAATTTCTTCCTCCAACATAGCACAAACACACTGGAGAAGAAGCCTCTCTGAGTCTCCAGCTGAGGGATAATCTTACAGCTCAGTCAACTTTTTCTGTTATTTTCAGTCCACATTCATTTCGTTGGGCATGCTTGTCACTCACTTCGAGCAAACTCAATATTTTGTTAATGAAAAAAAATCTGTATCCAAGGGTCATTAATCAACCATAATCATTATGTTATTATCAGGCAGACTTTTGCTGTAGAATAGTCATCAAAAATGGGAATTGTGCAAGTTTCCTTTTATATCACACAGCAGAAAAGTTGAAGAATGGTGTGTGAGTTTGTGGCTTGACATTTCCCTGTCGTATCCAGCCTAGCATACGCCCCAACTGTGTCTTTGTTAATCTGAAAGTTCACACTATGATGGATAACACCAGGAACTCCATTTTTTTTCATTGTTGTTATTTATACTTTTCTTTCTATTTATGTGTAATTCACATTTCAAATCTGCCGTGTCCATGCCAACACTTGCCATTCCAGGTGCTGATCATTTCTCCTCAACTTGGATTTCTCTAATAAAGGTTTTGCTGTGTTTGAACTGTCTGTTTCTTATCTATGTAGTGCACTGTATAGTTAATCACCCATTTTGTAATGCTGTTCAAAATCTCAGATGTGAATTTGATCCAATGTACAGTGCACTATAAAAGCATCATATGAGACGCCAAAACTGACATAGACCTTCATGCATTTTGGTTCTTCTATCCGTTGTCAGAAGTTAAAAAGGAAAAAAAAAAAAAAGAGGAATCAGATATGGCGCTAATGTGATTTTCTTCAGTGGAAGTGCCTACTTTTCAGAAAAACTGGACAAAGGCTTATCTCTCCTTTCCAAGCAGCAAGATTTTTAAGAAAAAAAATACTAAAACTTCTTCTGGATATATCTGCATATAATTCAGCCACATAAATAGCAGTGTTGAGGTGCCCATGACTTCAAATGTTATTAATGACCAAGATAAAACAAATTCAGTTTTATCTAAATAGCACTAAATCACAACGGTCACCTAGAGGTGCTTTATATTGCAAGTTAAAGAAAGACCCCTTTGAGCAAACACTTGGAAACAGTGGGAAAGAAAAACAGGAAGAAACCTCTAGCAGAACAAGGCTCAAAGATTGGCAGCCATGTTCCACGACTGGTTTGAATGATTATATGCTTGTACCACTGCCACATAGAGTCCCACATTATCATGAGCTGTGTGCTCTTGTACAGTATTTATGTCCAGACTTTCATTTCAGTCATTTTTGTGTTTGTGTGATGACTAGTCAAAGTGGTGGACCCAAACACAGACACAAAATAGTCAATGATAATGGTTACAGGCTGAGCTCCTGAGTGGAGGGGTTAATAGTAGGGATGCACCGATCGGATATACAGTATCAATATCGGTCCGATCCTGATCTAAATAACTGGATCAGATATCAGGATGAAATTAAAAATGGAACCCGACCCATTAAATATCACAAAAGCGCTTCACAAAACTTGTGACATCACATAACCCAATGCGTGACCTGCGCACACTCGAGCAGTCAACGTGATAAAGTTGTTGTTGTGTGTGAGACCTGTTGGCATGTCAGCGGTGTGGAGTTACTTCAGGAGAAAAAAAGAAAAAGCAAGACCACCGAGTCTAACTTATGCAATGCAAGTGTTTTACGAGGTGGTAGCAGCGTTGGGAACTTTAGCACCGCTAACATTGAACACTTGCAGAAACACTATGGAGAGGACTATATGGAATTTATCCAGGCCTCCAATGCTAAGAGTAAAAAAAAAATGTACCGTATCAACAAGCGCTTTTGGAAAACATTCAGAAGCGTGAGAAACTCCCTCCAGAAAGCAACAAAGCAAAGCTGATACTAGAGAAAATTGTTGAATTTGTTGTTCTTGATGACCAACCCCTTTCTGGTTTTCAAGGCTTAATGGAGCATTTGGAGCCTCGCTATGTGTTGCCAAACTGCTATTTCATCTCTGAGCAGGCTATCCCAGAGAAGTACAAGCAAGTGTGTAAGAATGTTTGGAAAGTATTTCCACATTAAACTTAACAACTGATATTTGGAACTTGGACGTCTGTCCATCGTCATTGCCAAGTCTGACCACACAGTTGACAGGCTCAAGTTTTATTTTTACACTGCAAAAAAGCAGTGTTGCAGGCTAAACAGTTTCGTGGTTCGTACTCAGGAGAGTCAGCTATGGAGGAAAAGTTAAATGGAAAATTTCAAAGAACAAAGTCCACGTTGTTTTGCAAGACAATGCCAGCAATATAACAAAGGTAATGGACCGGCTAGGAGTTGCAAGTTTGGGATCCTTTGCGCACACGCTGCGATTCATGGTGAATGAGGGACCGCTAGCACAATGTAGTTTATGTGATGCTGTGGCAGTTGGCAGAAAAATAGTGGGTCACCCTCACCACAGGCATATTCACATTTGGAGGACATTCAAATGACCACCCAAGCATCTGATGCAAGATGTGCGAACAAGTTGGAATAACAAATATTATATGATCAAGACGCTCGTTGAACAGAAGTGAGCCTTGTGTGCATATTCCACAGAGTATGACCTGCCAGTCACACTCAATGCACAGCAGTGGGGGTTACTGGAAAAGGCCGTGGCAGCTCTAGCTCCCTTTGAAGAGTTAACAAGGGAGGTAAGCTCCTCATCCTCATCTACATCTGATGTCATGCATATTGTCTGCGTCCCTCTCGAGAAAACGAGCCTGACGAAGGAATAAAGAAGATGAAAGGCACCTTTCTCAAGGCCGTTAGGTATGTAAGTCTTTACTCATGTGATCAACACATATGTGTGTGTCTGTGTGTGTAAGAGAGAGAGCAGGAGAGAGTGTGTGTCAGAAAACGGTGAGGACATTCTAGATTAGATTAGATAGATTTGTCATTCAGTCCATACACCACCAGTGCATATTAGAAAATACGCTGCCTGGCTCAGAATAGTACAGCACAGTATGTTGAGGTCCATATAATGGACATGGAATAAATAGCAAGAATGAGAGACCATAGTTTAATCACCCTACCGATTGATACATTTAATATTATCGTTTGGCTATTTTTATCATTTCAGGTACTTCACAAGTGTAGAAACCTCAAAACAAGCAAAAGCTACTTTCATGGTAGAGGTGAGGAAGATGGACGAGGTTTTGAGGAGAATTACATTAGATTCCTCAGAGAGACATCATGTTTAGCAGTCATGGAGTCAGCAAAGAAGACTCGACAGGTAGAATCTTCAAGCCCAAGAGACTTAAAAGTGTTTTTGATGAAATCCTGAAGGAAAACACTGTAAATTCTGTTCCTCAGTTAGCCACGACAAGTGCAAATGTGCCTCAGTGAGTCAGCCATTCAGTGCTCAGACAATCCACTGCTGTACAACCTAGATTGCCCACTCTGGCTTCTACAACAGCTAAATTTCTGTATGCACCTACAACAAGTGTGGAGAGTACAGGCTCCATTATTATTGATGAAAGGAGAAGCAGACTGGCAGCTGAGAAGGCTGAAATGCAGATCTTTCTAAAGAAGAACCTCCCTCTCATGTTAAAGTGAACAAATTGTTACAAAAGGGTTATTAAAAGAATGAGCTTTTTGGGGGCAGGGGTTTGGGGGTTTGGGCAGATACTGTTTTATCATAAAAAAGTGGTATCGTGCTATCCCTAGTTAATAGCAAAGGGATTGGACAGGTAGAGAGCTGAAGAGTGGACAGGCAGCAGAAATCTGTCTTAAGGGGAAGAGGAATCAAGAGGGTGCTCTCGAATAAACAGAAGGCTGAGACACATACCAGGGGAACCAGTACAAGGTTTAAATCACCGGAATGATAAAGACAACTTGAACTGAACTGGTTACCACATAACCACACTGTAATAGTGAATGAAATCAGTGAATGAGTGGTCCTTTTATACAGGCAGTAATGAACAGATCTGTTGCAGGTGTGTCAGTCAGAAACCAGACTGGTTAGAGAACACGCCCCCTGGAGGACATCACACAGCTGGAAAGACCTGTGTGTATTCACACATGCTCACAAAAAAGGGTAAAAGGTGGAGAAAAAGAGAAGATGAGAAAGAGGAAGAAAATAAAAAAGAGGAGGATAAAAGGGGGAAGCTAGGAGCTGTCAGGCACTGACTGACAGCCTGGCTATAATGGATATGTTCTCCCTTTTCAGAGCACAATCAGGTGAAGAGAGTGTGAATCATGCAGAACCCAGATGTTCAGAGGCTAGCATATTTCTGGTCCTGAACACAGGTACTTTCACAGAACAGAGCACAAAAGCAATGTTGGAGGGGAACAAAACTTGTCCATTACAAGTCATGGTTGTACATAAGGCATTGTAAAAGGTACCTTTTAAAGTAAGCTGAATGGTTCCCAGCATTCCTGGATTTTAGTCAGACTTCTACACAGAGATCAGTCCAAAAAAAGAATACTGCAGAGAGCACAAAAGCCTCTATGTATTTAGTCAGCAGTGTGATCTGCAACATCACAAATCATGCTCATGTACTATGCCGCCGCCTTTTTTTTTAAAACTTCTTAATAGTATTATATATTTAGCACAAGGTATTAAAATGTAGGTCAAAATGTAATCATTAGTGTCACTCATCTATCTGAAATGAATTTTGAAAATGTCTGAATCATCTGAGTGATGTCCACTTTTGAATAACTAACGTGTTCTTGTACAATATCTAACAGGTCCAACCGTACACGTAAGTGGGTCTGTATGGCGGACTTCTGTTATGATGAAGGATTCCTTCTCTGTGCTCCACTTGGGCTTTCAGACGTATCCAGAGAACAGTTGCCTTTCCTCCAAGACGCCACAGAGTGCCCATCAATTTCTAACAGACGAGTTTGCCCTGATGTCACAACATCAATTTTCCTTCAGCTCTCTCTCTCTTTGATCTGAACTGCCATGTTGTTCCCAGAAACAAACACTTGAATAATACCCACATTTTTATATTGGATTATTTTGGTTAGTATGTTACCCACTCCCTCATGAGGTGTGCTCATTTTTGATCACCTAATTTGCACTGCTCTCGGTGGATATCATGCAGTCATACATTTAAGGATTTTTAGCAGATCACTCACAGAACTTTAACATCCCATTAGCAGTGTGCTTGTGGCCTCTGTAATACGTACATGACTAAACAAATGTGTACACGTTGAACACAGCCTTTCTGTAGAGTACAAAGCACTATGAGCTGCTTCCAGATATTAATTTACTTTTTAGATTGATGCCTAATGTGTTTGGAAATATGAGATTGCTTGTAATGTATTTCTGTGAGGTAGAGTACAGTCTCTTCAGTGCTCCTGCTTAATGTGATGCTTTGTATCTTCATTTAGAGTAGACTAGAGGATGGAAACCTGAAGTAAATTTGTAATTAACTACAGATAAAATAAAGTGTAACCTTTCATACATATGCATTTCAGGCTTTAGCACTCTTGGTTCACCATAACTTTTTTGATGAGCTGATTTCATCTATTGACCAATTAAAATTGTGAATGCTTTCCTATACTTGTGATTATGAGCTGAGTGTTTAAACACGAGTGCAGATGGCAGCAAATTATAATGCATCTGTTCAAATGTATCTGCACTTTCCGCCAGCCAACCTAATCATGTTGTGAAAATATTGGGCAATATTGGTAGCCACCAAAAATCTTCTGGAATAATTCTGGCTGGATGTTTGACCATTTTTCTCATCAGAGTTCCTTTAAATTGCTTTATTGCCTGTCATCTACCCAGCTTTTAAGTGTAGTCCACATATTTTCAACATGGTTCAAATGAGGGCTTTGGGAAAGCCTTTCCAGAAGCCTAATGTTAGCCTGCTTTATCCATTTCAAACACAGTTTTGATGTGTGTTCGGGATAACTGTCCTGTTGGAAAACTGAGCTGTGTCAAGTTTCAACAGTCTAGCTGTTGACTTGAGGTGAAAGTTGAATAATTTGTAGGTAGTCCTCATTATTCCATCCACTTTATGCAGTACTACTAGCAGAAAAACAGCCCCAGAGCATGATACCATGCTGCCCTACAGCTGCTACAATGTTCTTAGGTTTAAAAGCTTCACTTTTACTCATCCAAACATACCTCTTGTCATTATGGCCAAGTAGCTCAATCTTTGTCTCATGTGATGTCAGGTTCAAACGGTGGAAAAAGGACGTCCAAAGAGAAGACAGGTCTCGATCCAATTTAACAAAAATGTTTATTATCAAGTGCCGACACACAACAAACGAAATGTTCAGACAACTCTTCATGAAGGGAGATGCGCTCAACAGCCACGTTGTCACGGATCTCAAAATGGTGGTCACA
>VVHJ01052483.1:17178-32791 GCA_015107715.1 Tylochromis polylepis
TGTGGGTGTGTGTGTGTGTTTGTGTGTGTGTGTGTGTGTGTGTGTGTGTGTGTGTGTGTGTGTGTGTGTGAGTGCGTGCGCTTGTCTGCACCCGTCGACGACAGACTCTGGAGGAGATGGATTAGGCTTGCAGTGTCATTACTCAGATAGAGACAGGTAACCGACAGACAGGCTGCGACGCCCACCTCAGCTTCTGACCCAGCGATGACAGTTGTTGAGTTGTGCAACAACACCACACCTCTTTCATTCTCAAGGAATATCAATAAAAGTCAGAAACGGGGTTTGTGCCAATAAATCAGTCTGCTGCTACAATATGAGCTTTTAATTAAATATCATAGATCACTGCTGATTTTCAGTACCTTAAAGCCTGATTGAACCCTTAAAGGATTTAATCAGGCTTAGCTGAAGTCTGATTTCCCATTATTATTTCTTCTGTCAACAACATTGTGGAGGAAACGTCAATATTTTGCTCTTTTTGTCTGTAAATTTCTGATGTTTTCAGCTGCTTTTTATGAATTCAGATTTACTTCTTATTTCCCTTCATACTGGACAAATGTCGACTGTAATTATTATGTAATCAGACTTCTGAAGCCATATTTCTTCTGGTTCATCACTACTATTTACCATTGTTAAACTCAGCGAGTTGTGGAAAAAGACCAGCAGCCTCTTATTTCTTATTTTTAGCATGTTTAAGTGTAACCTTCACAGTTAAGACAGGATAAGATTTTTATTAACTGTCGCAATATTGTTTTTCTACTTAGGGGATTAAACTGAACAGGCCTTATAATCCAGTCAAGCGTGAGGTCCCATGATTGCGTCCATCTCATCAAATTGTGCACAAATTAAATAAAGTTGCTTCTGTGCATAACAATGGATAAATCCACAGAGACTTGCTAAAAACTGAGTAGCAACCGACGTGTCTTGTTTTGTTTTGTCAATACGTTGTCATGCAGAAAGGCCAAGTGGATATTTGGTGAAATGAATCTCTGTCACAGTTATTCAGGGAGAATGCCAGCCTCCAAGGGTTGAGTTAATAGAGTAGCTGCTAGGACTGAATTCAGTTCATCAGGTTCTGCAGGATATAAAAATGATCCTGGAACCACCATTAAAACCAGATCCAATTTCCCAGGAAAGCGTTGTTGGTTTTCTAGTAATAAAAGTCCTTGGGAAGGTTGTACTTTTAATGCAGGGACACTCTCAGATGGGTAACTTGAGGCCGTTATGGTCAAATGGCAGTGTTTGCCACTGTTTACTGGTCATTTGTTCAAGCAACATTAAATGGCCTGTGTTTATGTCCTGCAGAGAATGTTACAAAATGAAAATTCTTCAGGTACAGGTGAAAGGTACAAAACCTATAAGTGACAGTCAGAATTTGTGTTACCATGACATCAGTCTGTCTGGTAACTTTAACGATATATTAGTACTGCACACACACACCTAATGGCCCTGCCCACAATCATTCTCTAAGCATGAAGTTTTGGGCAGCTAAACCTGTGCTGGTGCTGCTTTTCCATCCTTGCCTTACTGATGGGGTTGCCAGATCAGTAAAGTGCTTATAAAATGTTCTGTTTAGTCATTCAAATGCGAGATATTGGTGTCTAATACAGCACATTATGCAGCTGCTTGTTCCAAGGCCGTCTATCTTCACTGACATTAGGCTGCTTTAATTGAACTTATGTGTCTGTTACAAACCCACTTTCCCTCCCTCACTTCACACACTACCAGCCTTGTCACTGTGCACCTGCCTGCCTCCTTATGCACTCTTTCTGTCCACAGGAAACACCACAGATATCAATGACAACAGGTAAGATCTGAGCACTCTTTTTAAATAACTGCAAAGCACCTGCTGGTGTCTGTCGCTGACTTACTGGAGGGCAGAAATATTGGTTGTAATTAGCTGTCATTTAATTTCAGTGACTAATTAAGTTAATGCACCTAGTAGCAGTAAATAACGGTAGAAGCATACCGTCACGAACTGTGCTGCCACATTTGTCTTGCACGCACTGATCGCACTTCTGTTGTAGAATGAGGACTGTAAAAGCATCGATTTGACTCTTACTGCCGTTTCTTTCTGCACCATCGCTGCCCCCTTGTTGCTGTCACTGCTACTGCTGCTGGATTATGCTGCAACGGCCTGTGATTCTGCTCTATCTGTCTTAGCATGTGTCTGAATGTGAATTCTGTATCCAGAACGGATGTGTGTGACAATCAGGACCCAGCTAAACTCCACAGTCTGCAGCCAGAGGCTTCAGCCAGCTAATAGTCCTGAGCAGGTAAGAAAGCATAAAGATGAAGAAGATACACTATTAACAATTCATAACCATTGAAACTGGTCATTATTTATAATGGTTATGAATGCTGGTTGTAGGAGTACCCTGTGAATTTCTTGCAAAGAGCCCCAACGGACTAGAATCAACGTAGACAGATTTGGTAGTAGGATGCACAGAAGCCTGTTAGACAATGCCCGGGAATGTCCGAACGAACCCTTTCCTCACTTCATCGTGCAGCTGTGCTTTAATAAAATGTGATTAGAATTGATGTATTGGGTCATGAGGTCTTATGAATCAGCACTATTTCTTTTAAGGCTATTTGGCTTCAGCTCTTTGGTGCTTTGTGGGCAGTTGTAACAATGTGAGAAACCAGGGTGAGTTTTTATTTTAAGAGTGTGAGACACTTTGCACACAAAAATACCTAACGGACATGATCTGTAAGCACCTACATTTACAAAATGCTTCCCTGTCTACAGTGAATTGACCTTGTTTAGGAAACCTAGTGTAATTTAATTTGAACTGCAATCATTTTCTACTGACGTTAAGACTAATAATGTTCAATACGCCATATATTCCTACACGCTGAGGAATGTACTGAAGGTGAGGGGAAGTTATTCGTTATTTAAGTTAAACTCAAGTCCTGTCGGCTGGAATAAAGTTTGCAGCCGAGTAAATACAAGTCTTGCACAAAGCTGCTGAATTTTATGCACTGTTAAATCTAAATCTTGCCCCAGAGTACACTGTGCAGTTCTCAAATATAACTCCTTAGTAAAGACACCAGGCATAAAATGACTCGAGACATGTTCCTTCTGGCAGTGATGGCATGACTCGCTGGCTGCTGTCTCCTGTTTTCTACAATCCTTTGCTTTCACCGGTTCTCTCAAATGTATCTGTCGCTCATATTCACTATTTCTGTCTCTGTCTCTCTCTCTCTCCAGGCAGACGTTTTTTCTGAGGCCTCTGTAAATCTGCATGCAGCTGATCACTGTCCTCCCAGACTCCCCTTCCTCTCGCATCCTCCTCACCTGCTGTAAACAGACCTCCCGTGTCTATTTTAGGCACCCTGCTTGTTTTCTTCGATCCTTTCTCGTTTCTGTATTATGATGTGTGGGGTGTAACAGTTTGACAAGCACTGCATCTCAAATGCCTGACCTGGCAACCTACACCTGTGCTGCTGCTGCACCCCCTTCCCCCACGACTTGAATTACGAAGGGACCACAAATAGAAAGGTGGGGAAGAGAAAGTGCCGTGTGGTAGGTTTCCACTAGGATGTGCTGTTTGTCTCAGTGAAAGACTCAGTGAGGGGTGTCGGCATGGAGCATTATGATTATTATTAGAACTATCATCAGTATCATTAATAAACATATGGAATATCTAAAAGACGAAAAATACAGATGTTTGGAAAAACCAAGCATGTAAACCAACATGAAAACAGTGTGAACCTTGCGATCACTTTTCTGATATTTATACTTTTGACTGCATGTTGATTTTCAGTGTTGGTCGTCAGCATTTTTCAAAAATATATATATTAAAGAGGAAGAACACTAGTGAAGCAACAATATAAACATGTTAAAGTCCCCAAACCACTATAGGAGATGCCGTATAAGCATCGAGATGTGTGTGCTGTTAGTACCAAAGCCCATTAGAGCAAAAGCCAGCAATGCCCTAAGCTGTCTATCAGAAATCTTTGACCTCCACAGCCTGTCTGTGGCTCTCAGTAAACAGTCAAGAACAGGTCGTGCCTATATTGCGTCATTTTTCAAAGGCTAAGTAATTCCCCTAAAAACATTTCAGTACTGCTCTTTTTAGCAAATGTTACTCAGTGTACTTGATAAGGACTATGCTCAGTCATGGATTTAAACACATTTGGTGCTCTGGTGAGCATTTACCGCAGCAGGATGATGTATGCAGCACTGACTAAAAATACTCCACGGTTTATAGTGATGAGGAAAAATGTTAGAAAAGTGTGAGAGTGTGGCTCAGTGATGAGTTTTTGCACAGCGCACAGCCTGAGAGAAACGATATGAGTATTCATGGTAAATCAAGTCTGTAATGATTTGCAGGCTACTGATGCCAGCAAACCACACTCACTGGCCACTTTATTAGATACACCTGTGCAACTGCTCATTAAATGTCTAATCAGGAAATCACATTGGAGCAACTTCATGCTTTTAGGCATGCAGAAAGGGGGAAGAAAGGTGATTTAAGTGACTTTGAACATGGCATGGTAGTCAGTGCCGTGCTGGTCTGAGTATTTTAGAAACTGCTGATCTACTGGGACCGAGCTATTCAGAAGAGTATCTATAAGTGCACCGCGGCTCCATCCTGTCTTGAATCAACGGTTTAGATATGTGGCGGTGGTGTAATGGTGTGGTGGATATTTTCTTGGCACATTGTTGAGCATTGTTTAACTGCCACACTGGCCATGGCGTACCCATCACCTCATTTTTACTTCCAGCAGGATAACGTGTCACAAAGCTGAAATCAAACTGGCCTCAAACTGATTTCTTGAACATGAGTGAGTTCTCTGCACGAATGCCCTACAGAGTCAGCAGATCGCAATCCAAACGAGCACCTTTGGGATGTGATAGAACAGGAGTCACATCATGGATGTGCAGCTGATAAATCTGCTGCGGCTCTGTGATACTGTCATATCAATATCAACCAAAATCTGTGATGAATGTTTCCAGCACCTTGTTGAACTAATGCAATGAAGCACCGAGGCAGTTCTGCAGGCAAAAGTGGACCTAATACAGTTTCTCTTGAGTTTAAAATGCTCATGCACACACATACTGTGGATGATACTTGGCCAGGGCTTAATATAGACAGAGATGCTTTCTATAAACAATAACAGCATGAGACTCCACAAGACTCTTTAAGGCACAGGTTTTGTGTTTTATCAGCCTCAGAGGATACATTGTAGCAAGGTTTAGCTGTGAACCGAAAGTAACGACAAAAACAAATGAAGACGGATTGTTTTGAAAAGACTCGTCGTGTAGTCGTAACGGAAACTTTACTCTGTAAATTAGCCCTTAAAACTGCCTGTCAGGGATTGTGCGTGAAATATTTAGTCACCGTCATGTTATGCAAGAGCATGGCAGAGTGGAAAAAGTGTGTAGCAACTATTTTTATACTAGCTGGAAAGAAATATATATTATTTATCATTTGCTCTACTTCAAATATTTACTGGCTCTTTATCTTTAATTTATAACGGTTGTAGAGTGAAGCATTATCATTTTGTTTTGATGTGCAAGTGTATTATTTTTATAGTTCCTGTTTTGAATCATAAAGATTTGAGATGTCGACAGTTTCGTGTGAGAGCCGCCGTTCCAAAACGCGTTTAAAAGATGACTAATCTTACGGTTCTTTGTTGAACCACCTCAGACTGAAACCAAAGCCCCGACTGTAGTGAGTCACTTAAATAGGATCTTATTCTGTGTAAGCTGTAAGCTCTGCTGGCGACATGAAGCAAGGGTCACTCCAGGTTATCAAGAGCTGACACAATCCTGTCTTATCCTGCTGACTCACACACACACATGCGCACATGGATGTAGCACCTCATCAGCCAGTGAGGTATTTGACCTTTGACCCTTAAGTACACATAATTTATCAGTCCTGTATTGAATGGGTGTACTCTGAGTTTTCTGAGCACATATGATGGCTGTTCCCTCACACACTGACGGTCAGTAGCTCCACGCCATCCGTCACATTCTCTCTGTGCACCTCCTGGTCAGACAGTCAGGATGGGAGGGTCGAGGGTGACGGTGGACACTGCCCTTTGCGTGTCTGTGTGCATTTCTGTATGTGATTGGGTGTATTCCGCAGACAAAAGCTGTCTCTCATTAGCAGAGTTTTTGCACCTGCTTCCAACCAAAATAGACCAGTAAAGTTTATCAAAGCAGTCTACAGATTAGTGTACATGAACAACATATTTGTCTTTAAGAGGGACAAAGAAAAGAGTTTTATTTTCTGAAGTGCACAACTTGTGAAGTGTGGCTGTGTTGCAGACATGGAAACAAGCTTTTTTTTTTTCTACACTACACACTTCCTGTGCTGTGTGGGGGTTTGAGATAAAGTCCGTCTACTTCACTTTGTAATAGTGTTTTTCTACAATGTTATGACTAACATAGACTGTATATAAAAGATGGACATAGTCACCATGTCACCCAGTGGTTTGTTAAGTTCTGCCATGAAGTCTTGAACTGAGCTTGTTGGTCTTCTTGGTGTTCTTGCTTGTAACGGCTGGTTTCAGGAGTCGACGCCCCCGCTCTAAAGTAATCCCCTGCTTTCTCTTTCTTTTTGATTCTAATCAGAACCATACTCGATAAAATGAACATCACGTTGTATTTGATAAGAACTGAAGCTAGCCAATAAGAGTTATCAGGAAAGTGTTTACTGAGGTAATGGAGGGAGGGAGCTGAGGGTCAATTTCCCATCAGATTGTATAGACTGCTACATAATCTGACGTTTTATTGAACCCCGAGGAGTCGGTTTCTGCCAGCCTCTGGACAGACTGTGGGTTTAATCCACTCTGGCTTCACTTTTCAGACTCTGCAACTATGTCCTCCTTTCATATTCAGTATACGATGAAAAACGTAAGGATTTATTTATGTGATATTGTTTAGTACTATTACCTAACCTGCTTATGCTTTAGTGGGTCAGGCGGGTGGGGTGGGACGTGGCACTAAGGTTACCAATCAACACACAGAGATGGGCTCACACAGAGAGGCTCACTGCCACACCTTTAGACAATTAGGTCACCAATTAACCCGGCTTATGGATATCTTTTAATATCTTAATATTAACTAACTGGCACCATAAAAAAAAAACTTAATTACCATATTACTGTTTTTTTTAAACCGTTGTCCCTCTTTAACACAAACATGTTACTTGTAACAGACAATTCTTATTACAGGACTGAGGTGGAGTGAAATGTGTGTAACATTCTAATTATTATTACATCCCTTTAATTGCCCTTTAAATCAGAGTATTTTTTTCATCATCTGTCTTTCTAAAAGGTAATAAAAGGCCACTGAACTTTTGAAGTTGTGTGTTTACATATCCTATAGAAACCACGAGCTGAACATAAATGACCTTTCTCGTCGGCACGCTGTCGCCAAAAACAGCCTCCTGACGTGCACTGTGGTTGCTGATCAAACTGGAAGTGTTTGAATGACTGTGTGTGGATCTGCGTTTATTTTTTTAAATTTTTTTTTAAGTAATTGTTCTGTTTGTCTTAAAGTAATTGTAACAAATCTAAAAAAAAATATATATTTCGACAAGATCAAAAAGAAATGTGATACTGTATCCTGAACATGCAGAAACAGAACTGCAGGAATGGTCGAGCGGTTCAAAAAAGACAGAGGCGACGTGTCTGTGTTTATTTGTACAACTGTGTGTTGTTTTGTTTGTTTATGGCGTGTGGTTTAGTGCATGAACTACTCTCTTCTGTAGCTGCTGAGAAACAGCGCTGTTGTTTCATGAACTCACCTTTCAATAAATCTGATCCTGTGTACAGAGAATTACCACACGCTCTTGTCGTTATTCTCCTTTAATGTGATTTGTAAAAGCCAAATAAAACATTATAACGTCAGTAACCTCTGCAGCTCGCAGGCCGGGAGAGAAGCAGGAGAGATAAAGCAGCTTTAAAAACAGCTGCACCAGTGAGGTCAGTGTGAACTCGCGACAAATCCCCAGCAGCATACTGGAATTAACTTTAATGAAGTCTAGTGAAATGTGGCCTTATTAATTTATTACTAAAAAAAAGTGCATTATAATGACGTTATGTTATAATGATTTTCTACTGTTTTGTTCAAACTATGTTTATCTAGTGTGTTCGTAGTGCTGTCCAAGTTAAATATTTTGATTTTTGAAACGAGGACACCAAACAAGGCGTACAGTTTGTTTGAGAACACGTTTTTTGATGTAACAGTTTCATTTCAAGTTGAAAGAGCACACAGTGATATTTCCATTAATTATTAAATTGAAATAAAATCAGTATGTAATGATTTTAAAATCATTCTAACTTTGTATTTATTTGAAAATAGTATTTATAAAGACTTTCTGTATTTATTCCAGCTGTGCTTCTTATCAGAAAGTAATTTTGAACATCTATCATTAGTTAAAACCATCCAGCGATACGTTTCAGATAAATGGACAAATACATTAATACAGCACATGTATCGTTGTGTCCTGGGTTCGAATTCACCAGCTGGCGGATGTTGTTCTGTGTGGAGTGTGCATGTTCCCTCTCTGCCTGTGTGGGCTCTCTCGGTACACTCCAGCTTCCTGTCACAGACCGAGACGTCCTCATTAGGTTAACTGGTTATTTTAAATTGTTCATGAGTGTGAATGCGAGCGTGAATGGCTGTCTCTCTGTGTTAGGCCTGCAACAAACTGACAGCCTGTCCAGGTTGTACACCGCCTCTCACACCACGACTCTGACATGGATGACTGGCCGGACAGGCAGACGGCGTTCCTCTGGAAATGTTTTGAGCTTTGAGCAAATATTTGTTTCCACAATGCACAATTCTCTCAAGTTCACCTGTTACTCCTGAAACACACACGCTTTTGTCCAGTTTATTCAATATCTACTTTAAAGTTTTAACTGGAGCAGAGCAGTGTGGAAACTGTACAACTGCACTTCAACAATAAGCAAAATGCCTTTTCAAATAAGAGCATATTTGTAGATGCTAACTAGACCTGTGATATTTTCTATTTTAGTCTGAATTTTGACCCAGGTGAGATACTTTACCAATCACAAAATGCCTCGCTATAACCTTTAACATACATAGTGCACAAAATACATGATATGAATCAAATTTGTATTACATATCTTGGATAAGTGAGACATTAGGGCACAGTCCAATATCATGCATGACCTCATGAATCCAGCCAAGGAGGTTATGTTTGATTGGGCAATGGATGATCTGGCTGCCCTGGGCCAGGATCCGTGAGGGTAAAGTGCATCAGGAGGGGACGCAGATCGTAAGGCTTGTATCATACTTAAACAACAGTCAATATCAGTGGAAACTGACTGAAGCAGTGGCTCTTTTCCTGTGCACTGCTGAGTGGACCTGAACTTAAAAGTCTGTGAGTACACATCTAATGCATATTTATAAAGCATGTCACATCTACCTGTCACAGCGATGCCTGACGTTTGACACTTGTTTTACTTAAATTCTGCAATTTCTGCTGTGGGCGATTTTTAAATCAGTAGTTTTTAAACATAAAGAAACGCTCAGCGTGAGTGTTGTAGCCAACACTAAACATTAAGGAAGATCACAGGTTTTAAACTGCCTAAAGCATCGTGCTGGACATAAATTTTATATAATGATGGCAGAACTGAGTTATTGAGTTCAAGGGCTCGTCTGTGAATGGGCTATTAAACCAGTGTTGCATGTACCTCTGACCACGCAGGCAATTTCTCATGTAGATGAAAGTAGGTCATGAACCCAAATCTAATTTTTAACACCGCTCTAACCTATGAGTAATGTTTTCCTGACAGGTCAAAAAGGAGCGACTGGACAATTTCTATTACACATCAGTTCAGCATTTTGACAACGGGAGGCGAAGTTCATCAATACAACAAATCAAAAGGAAAGTTATAGCTGCTCGGGCTCAAGCAGAAAAGAGGTCAAGCTAATAAATATCTTCTTAAACACGACATAGACTCATCAGTAATCTTAGTTGTTACAATGAGGATGATTTGCTTTAGAAAAAAAAAAAAAGTCCTATATGTCTCCGTCTGCAGCTGCACAGCGCCTAATCTAAATATCTTTGTGAAGCTTATCTGTTTTACAGGGGAAAAAACAGAAAATATGGGTCACAAATGAGGTCGATGACTGCTTTTTTTTTTTTTGTTTTTTACCTCGCATGGAAATCTCTTTAACGCAACCTGTCTGCTGTGTAGCTTGTCTCTTATAACCTGCAGTGGAGACACGTATCTTTATCATTTGTTTAGATTGTTTAGCTTGAACTGCAGTGACTTGTGGCTTGTTATGGAAAACCACTGCGGGTAACCACCGTTCCATAACCCCGAGCTTACGGGTGCCTTTGTCCAGACAAGCAGTTGTTCACTTTTTTCACTTTTGGATTCACACGATTGGCTTCGCTTCGCCGGCACTGAGGCTCATCAGGAATGATAATAATCTCTGACATGAGGCAACCAGCCGGCAATGAGCCAGTGACCTGATGTAATCTCTCAATTTATCGTGGAGGATCCTCTCTACGTTACTAAACTTGAACAAAAAGCCAAATCCAGGTTGAATCTCGTGGTAATTGTGGCAGCTGCTGCACTGCTGCTGGTGGGCTGAAATACACAGGTAAACAGGAAACTACTGGCAGCTAGATTCAGGAGCATTAAACTCTCTTGCTCAGTGGAAACAGTTTTTTCCCCAGTAAAATAAAAATATGCGTTGTATCGAATATAAACTTTAATAGTGCAATAGAGCTTATTTTAATGTTTGTAATTTTTGCCCTTGATTTAGTCTTTCTTGAAATATGAGAAAGTAATTCCCCCTACTACTTGCAGTTTACTGATATAGAAATACTTCCACATCAAACGTTTGAACAGTGATGCTGAAGCCAAAGCTGACTAGGTTATACCCATCACAACACTAACTCTAAACGAATGATTTGAGCTTAAACATTCGTGTGTGTCGTGCAAAACTATACCAGAAAAATGTACATCTGATTACTGTTTATAGGCTGTTCTTCACCAAGCATTTACAAAATTTTACCTGCCACAAGTTCGCAAAGAATGATACATTAATGCACACAGCTTATTTTCGTTTAACATAAATTTGTTACCGTTATACTCACCACAATTTAGCTAAAAGATTTCATCATGAGCTATACGCATAGAATAAATAAAAGCATTGCATCACTCACTTTGACAGGCATCAGTGCGACAGCGCATTCATTAAAAACAGCATTTTGTGAGACTAACCTCCATCACTGAAATGCAGGATCATCCACCTCGGTCCCACTGAGTCGTGAGGGTAGCCATGACGACCACAGAGCCCGACAGCGGGGTATATAATCGGAACATCAAGGCCCGACAGTCATCTGACAACTCAAGCTCTGGTATGGAAAAATATTGTTTTATGCTGTATAAGGGAAGTAATTTACATTTATTTTAAAGCTGGTCTTTCAGTTCTGTATTTTTTACACAGTTTTGGGTGTAAGATAAATTCAGTATATTTAAAGGTTTAGTGAACGATGTGAGAAACATCTGTTTTTCTCTCTGCAGCTGGCAATCACGATAAGGTGGTGGAGGAAGACGCGAGGCAATGGGAAAGATGTGCTGAGGTATTTCATCACTGTTTCTTTAAACAGTGGATGAAAGTAGGAAAGTGCTTTACAAAGGCAACACAGTTTTTGAAGCATAAACTGTGATATAAAAGAAATATTTTTTTTTTCCCTCTTGTAACCTCTGTTGTAGAAGATCAAAATGAAAGTCATGGAGCAGGTCCAGGATCAGCTCAGTGAAATTCTAGACAGAGTTCTGACTGAGTCCGTCCAGTCCGTCTCCAACACCCAGTCAACAGTAAATGGAAAGACAAAAAACATAAGCTCATCCAGGTAAGAATGAGACACATATTGGTCTGTCGGTCACCGTATTTATCATGCTGATCACTGAAGTAAACGTGCGTGTCTGGCTTTCTGTTTATGCTTTGTGTCAGATGTCAGAGAATGGATGATGGCAAAGTGTTTATGGCCAGGGCGTCCCTGCTGGAGTAAGTATAAAATTAAACCAGAGTCAGGTTTTACACAAGGCTGCAGCTGAGGACTGTGCTCACTGGTTCGACTGACTGATCTACAGATTGTCAGAAGAAACTGCGAAATACTCATCAAATCACAAGATACAGAAAAGCAGCAAATAAGTGTACATAGTGCTACATAATCAAAATAGTTTCAAATTAATTATCTGTCGAACATTTGATATAGTGAAAATTAATTCCAACCCCTTCTCAACATCAGCTCATTAACATGTCTTCACCGTGGTCTGAATAAGATTTTATTTACCTTGTATCTGCATTTTTTTTTCAAATAGAAAATTGTAATTTGATTACAGATTGCATATAAGACTGCAAAAAGGTTCGTGCACTTCATTAGGTATACCTGTTCAAATCCTCGTTAATACACATATCTGATCAGCCCATCAAATGCGCATTTAGGCATGTAGATATGGACAAGACGACCTGCTGAAGTCCAAAATGAGCGCGTGAATGAGGGAAAAAACCAAAACGATTTAGGTGACTTTTAACGTGGCACGGTTGTTTACGCCAGACGGGCTGGTCTGAGTGAAACTGCTGATCTACTGGGATTTTCCCCACACACATCTCTATGGTTCACAGAGAGTGGGTCAAAAAAAAGCAGACGGGCTACAGCAGCAGAAACTTCACATGGGCTCCTCGACATACCGGACACACAGACCTGAACAATGGAGACTGAAAAAACGTTGCCTAAATCTAGAGTGTAAATTTATGCTGCTGTATTCAGATGGTAGGGTCAGAATTTGGTGTAAAAGACATGAAGTATCCTGTTTGTGTCAGTGGGTCAGGCTGGTGATGCTTTGTTGATGTGGGGAATATTTTTTGGCACACCTTGGGCCCCTTAGTACCAGCTGACCATCATTTAAGTGTCACAGCCTACCTATGCATCGTGGCTGACCCTCTCCATTCCTTTATAACTGTCTACTGTCTACTCATCTTCTGATGGCTGCTTCTGGCACCATAACACAAGTGTCTTAAACATGAGTCATGTGTACTTAAATGTCCTCCACAGTCACCGGCCATCTCAATCCGATAGAGCACCTTTGGTTTGTGATGGAACATGAGATTTACATCATGCATTTAGCTGATAAGTCTTTTGCTATCGCTTCAATGTGGCCTTAAATCTCTGAGGAATGTGCCCGGTCCCTTTATGAATCGATGACACGAAGAATTAAAGCGGTTCTGAAGTTAAAAGGGGGTCCAACCCAGAGCTGGCACGGTGCGCCCAATCAAATTGCAAACTTAGATAATCTTCTGGCACATTTTTGTAAACCTTTGCAATATTCACAGCAGAGCTCGCACAGATTTATCAAACACGGGGCTATTTTATTGACTTTGCTGTGTATTTATTTGCGTCTGCGTCTTTCCTCTCCTTCCTCAGTGACCTGTTCGAGATCAGCCACATCCGGACCATTTACCACATGTTCATAGCTGTTCTCGTCATCTTCTTTTTGAGCACTCTGGCTGTTGACTACATCGATCAGGGCAGGTCAGTGGGACATGTGGATGTGTGCTCGTGTATGGCACTTCCATGTGTCAAACTCTTTAACCCCGAACCAAATCTAACTGAAACTTAATTAATCCGAGTCAATAGAAAGTTCCTATTCTCTTCTTATCTCCCTCCTTCCTTCCTTGCCTCTCTGCTCATCTGGTAACGGAAAGATAACAAATCGACCCCTCGGAGTATTTCCTCTGTTGCTTTGGGCAGTGTCGTAATGATTTGGTTTTTGTTTGCAGTTGCAAATGTTTCTCATTTGAGCTAGTGCCAGTGGGCAACTTTGCTGTGTGCAAATTATTTGATCCATTCAGCTTCAGTTAACTGTGATTTTTTTTTTTACATATGCTAAATGATTGTACACAAATAGTAATACTATCACACTTGTATTTTTTTTTTCTTTAAAAAAAAAAAAGACACGCAGCTGTAAGTGGGTGTTTAAAATCTATTAACATCATCACTGGAGGGGCCTTTTGGATGAAAGAATGCAAGATGATATTCAATGGAGTTAACGATTTCAGCAGATTCTGATTCAGCTGTGCGTGAATACGATCAAAGTGGTTATTCAGTACAGAAAAACTGAAACATTGTACAGAAATGAGTGCATGGCCTTCATTTTCTACATTTATAATGATTTTTTCTGCTTAAAAATAATTTCAACATTATTTTTAAATAATAAATATAATTTGCGTTTTGTTCTTTTGTTTGGGTTTCACTCTCAGGTTGGTGTTGGAGTTTGACCTGCTGTTCTACGCCTTTGGGAAGCTGGGGACGGTCACCGTAGCCTGGGCCATCATGTTTTCTTACACTCTGGTCGTTCCCTATTACACCCTGCTGTTTTGGGGCTCTTTCTACCACAACGTCCCCTCCAAGTTGGGGCTGTCTCTGGGGGCAGGGCTGATCCTGTCTCTCATACAGACCTGCATACTTGGAGTCTTCCCCATCTACGTTGTTGTGCACCACCAGCTGCCACCTGCATCACGGTTTATTGTGATACTGGAGCAGGTGAGTCTGTCACACAGGCAGCCGGTCATTTTTTTTTTCATTTACTACATATTAAGTGTAAAGAGCCACTTTGCATTCAAATGCAAGACAAAAAAAAAAAGATTATTAGTAACGACCTGTGCTAGAAATACTCTGTATCATAGATAACATTACACACATATTCATTGGTAATCATAGGTAATCCAAATTGTAAAAGCAGTAATTCACTGCCCTCAGCTGGAACACTGTGATAAGGATAGCCTGCTGGCCAGAGATGGGAGCTTTCCAACTGGAAAGTCACCAAAAGCATCTCTGGCAGCAGATCTCACTGCAGCCAGCATTTGAACATCACAAACCCATACACTAATACCTCATCCTCTTTATCACACAAGCCCCGGCCTCCAAAATCTGTCTTAGCACTAAAATCATTTTAGCTCTGTTTGATGGAGTGAGATAATCTCGGTGCTTAGATGCTTCTGGGAAACCTGCTCATGATCCTCAATCGAATCAGTCCAATCAGTCTTTTTTTTGTTTTTTTGTATTTGGGCCGTTCTGCAACTACGGGCATTTTTAAGTCCCCAGGATAAAAATTAACTTAAATTTCAAAATTTGTACTGAAATGTTTTTTAAATGTATGTACAATGGTATGATACCCTTTGACAAAAAAAAAAATAATCCCCTAAAAATGTGATTTAATAACATACAGTGGCTTGCAAAAGTATTGGGCCCCCTTGAACTTTTCCACATTTTGTCACATTACAGCCACAAACATGAATCAATTTGATTGGAATTCCACGTGAAAGACCAATACAAAGTGGTGTACACGTGAGAAGTGGAACGAAAATCAGACATGATTCCAAACATTTTTTACAAATAAATAACTGCAAAGTGGGGTGTGCGTAATTATTCAGCCCCCTGAGTCAATACTTTGTAGAACCACCTTTTGCTGCAGTTACAGCTGCCAGTCTTTTAAGGTATGTCTCTACCAGCTTTGCACATCTACAGACTGAAATTCTTGCCCATTCTTCTTTGCAAAACAGCTCCAGCTCAGTCAGATTAGATGGACAGCGTTTGTGAATAGCACT
>VVHJ01052484.1:4342-14996 GCA_015107715.1 Tylochromis polylepis
GTGTCACAAGAAAGAAAGTCTGGCTCCCTGGAAACAAAATAAAAAGAAATGAGGGGTGACTGCAGACTTTTTCACAGTTCTGCATAGGGGCAAAAGTACGGGGCCACCTACACATGACACCTACATGCCCTGCTTGGCTCCTGGCACTCCGTTTTTGTACTGATGTTAGTGCTGGAGGATGTTTGGAGCTATGCAGTTATATAAATGCAGAAGATCGGCCACACTTGCACACTGTGTGTCTCAGCACCCTACTCTAACTTTATGTGGTCTGTCACTTTGTGGGTGAGTGCTGTCGCCACTTATGGCTGACAGTGGAATATGTAGGAGAGTAGAAATTTCACAGACTGACATGTTGCAACAGCGGCATCAAACAGACCATCCTTTCACAAATGTTTGTAAAGGTAGACTGCATAGTTAGGTGCTTGAGTTTATACACCTGTGGCAATGGGACTCAAGGATGAAGAGATGTGACTCAGTACTTTTTCCCCATATATCCCAAAAGGTTGATTCTTTTCATCTGGACGTAGCGCTTTCAGTGCGAGAAACGTTTCGTCACTCGTCCAAGTGACTTCTTCTTCTTGGAGGAGTGACGAAAACGCTACATCCAGATGAACAGAATCAACCTTTTGGGATTTACTTACCTGGATGATTGTACATGCACCAAGACCTTTTCCCCATATGGCGTAAATACGAAGAGTAAGAACTACACCGAGAAAACATCATTAGTTTTCTCAAAATTGATGTGTTCCCTGCAGAGTTCAAGGAGCACTCTTTATGAAACAGGGCAGAAAAAAGTGCTATTTTCCTCATTTGCATGATATTTGGTAAATAATTCATCAGATCAGCGGGATCTCTTCCACATGGGAACAAAAGTTTTGATGACAGAGTGTCGATGCTCTCCGAGTTCACCTCACCTGTCATCAACATTATCCATTAGCTGCACTCTTTTATTCTGTCTCAAGAAAAGATTTGAAATTAATTATGCCAAAGACAGGAAAAAATGTCAATCTGACTTATTATTATTTATTTATTTATTTATTACTTATTACTTTTCACCCGTGGAGTTAAAAGAAACAATAAGTGTCATCATGGTTGCATATTTAATGAAAAAAAGACCTCATGTCTTCAATTTAAGCAAATATTGAGTGAGATTCTTTGATATATAAAAATACAAAAGAAATGATATAAGATAAAGAAAGATATTAGGAAATATACGATTGTAAAAAAAAAAAACTGACCTATTTATTCATATATTATTTATAAACGTAATTATGAGATAAAATTAACTTTAAGTGGTTAGTTAATACCTTATTTGTGTCTCTTTAACACTAAAATGCCACATATTCAAAAATAATAATCTTTAAGCCCAAAATGCTGACTTTAACTAATTTGATTACGTGTACATTGTTCACGTAATTCTGTTACTTCAGCACAGTTTAAAATATTAAATTAAATCTGGTCAAATAAAATTTCCTCGACTCAGTTTATAACATGGCACATTTTTCTTAATGATCAATTATTTGAATAATATAAGTTCAATAAATTAAACATTGAGACATTAGTGTTCCTAATATTAACTGACAGATTATGAGGAATAAATTTTTCAGTATGCACCAATGACTTTGAATCTGTGGATATTTCTAATTAGCATGGGGGGGGGGATTTTTAAATTGTTTTATGGAAACTCAAACACCTGCCAGGTGGGTAGATATGAGCAGCCGGCTCTCTCTGGTGGCACACCACATCAAACCAGCTTTTAAGTTTTCAATTCACATCCAACGTCAAGCTTTTGAAAGATGTTGGGGCTGTCTGGCTCATTAACAAAGGCAACAGAATGGACCCTTGAACAGGACTGATGTCAAAGGAGAGCAATTCCCTCCTGCACCAGAAGTGGGGCAGACATTTTGGATGGTGCTCTGAGCTCAGTCAAATCAAGACCCACATAAAATCCCTGATTGAAAGACAAAATATAGACCAGCTAGATACTAGAGAGTGAATATGGAGCAAATATCTGTGATACTAATCAACATAACAATTACCAGGCGAGCGCTTTCAAGATTATCCCCTCTGTGGGGTGAAAGGCGATTATTTTTACAGCGTGATTGTTTAGTGCTTGTGGAGTGGAAAGCCGACTACCGAGCTTGAGAGCTCCTAGGTATCATTTATTATTATTTATTTCATTTGTCTGTGGAAATATGGTCTCATTATTCTTCAGCCAATTCCAACCCCGTCGTTACCTGTCAGCTCTTTTTGCCGAAACTAGCTTTGCGCACTAGAAGCTGTTTAACACTAATGGACAATCCCTCTTGCTTTTGTGCTCAACATGCCATCTGATGTGCCATTTTGACTGACAGAGGAATGGAGGGCCAATTTGCAAATGCCGTCTTCCAGAGCATCCACTGTGGAAAGACATTCATCAAAAGCTCTGTGCCCTTTTTCTTGTCTTCTTGTCATATTATCTGTACAGTGCTGTCAGGGGCACTGCAGAGTTGATCATACCATATATCAAAGGCCTGCATGGGTAGATCACTTGAATGATGTAAAGGATGGGTGGGCAATTAACTTCCTCTTCTTTCTTTTTTATGCTTTTATCTGGAACTTGGAGTTAGCTGTGTGGGATAAAGTGCTTAAGACAACTGACAAGTCAAATAAGGGCAGGGAATTAAACACCACCACTAGCACGGTGCCCAAAGGCAAAGTGTGCAAGTTTTAATATCTGCTCAGGTATCTTAGTAAAAGACACAGTCGAGCTGCTACATTTATAAGATGTTACTGTAGGTATATTTATTGGCTGTAATAATAATAATAATAATAATAATAAGTACTGTCCTGAAAATTACATTTTAACAATATCATTTAACTTCAAATAAAAAATATACAAGTCACCTGAAATTTGAAAAATAAATAAAACGGGTGATTTATGAAACCATTTTTACTCGACTGTAAAAATGTTCATTTTAGAGCTGAAGCTGAAACTTTTTGTGTGGGAGTTTACGGATGTGACTCACTTTTGGACCCAGACTCAGGTGGCCACTAGAGGGACTGTGGCATTTTGGCACAACTGATTTTTGGCTTCATTTTTTCAGTCTCTGAGGTTGCTGCCTGGTAGCAGCCAAATGCTAATGTGTGCCCTGCATAATCATCTAATTTACTCTGAAGGGGATCATAGTTTACAAAATAAACATCATGTTGTTTCAAAGAAGACTTTAAAGTAGAAACTGAGATCATAAACGCATCAGGAAAGTGTTTACCAAGGTTAAAGCTCAAGTGAACAGGGTAGCCATTTTTTCCACAGACTTCTATACACTTATGTCTTTTTGCTATCAGGGCAGCTGCCCTCTGCTGGCCAACAGTGGGAATGCAGGCTTCAGGTGCTTCTTCACTTCTTCACAAGTCAGCTACCTCAAAATTTTACATACGAGTACAGCTCAAAAATTTTATATGTAGTGATTTTTTTTATCTTAATTTTCAAACTATATTCATTATATATAAAGTCAAATACTTCAAGACTTTAAAAAAAATAATTTTGATAATTATGCTTATAGATTATGACAATCAGTTATATCTTGTTTGAGTAAGCTACTGTTCAGACAGTATCAGTGCCACGTACCTCTTAATCTATGTCAGTACACACAAACATAACCATGGGGAAGACGGCTCACCTGACAGCTGTCTGGATGAAGATGATCGACACCACGAGGAGGCTAAGCCACAGGTCATTGCTGAAAAGCCTGGCTGTTCAAAGTGTGCTGTACCGAAGCATATTAATGGAAAAATCGACTGGAAGGGGAAAAAAATGCGGTGCACAAGCATGAAAGAGCACACCAGCATATAGGACGACAGCAACTTTGACAGGACTGTCAAGCAAAGTCGATTCAAGAGCTTGGACAGCTTCACAAAGAGTGGACTGAAAAGAAGTTGCACTCATGAACCAGACACAACATCAGAACCATCTTACCTGAACTAAGAAGAAACAGAACTGAACAGCTGCTCAGTGTCTGAAGGAAGAGTGGAGAGGCACACAATCCAAAGCGTTTAAAATATCAACAGTCTGTGATGGTTTGGGGTGTCGTGTCATCTTCTGGTGTCGGTGGCGGTTGACCAACTGTGTCCACAGTGCAAAGCCAACGTCACATCTACTAGGAGACTTTAGAGCACTTCATGGGTCCATCTGCTGCCAAGCTTCATGGAGATGCTGATTTCATTTTCCACAGTGCCAGAACTACCACCAGATTGTTTGCTGATCATACGGTGCTTATCTTGCCTGATAATTCGACTGACCTGAACTGCACAGAGACTATATGGGGAAGAATAAGGTGAGTAAATGTCAAACCCAAAACTACAGACAAGCTGAACGCTTGATGCTAATGGAAGATGTTCAGAAGCTCAGAAAAAATATTTTTGAATGATCTTGGGAAGTATTTGAATAATTTAAGATATGGGATTCGTGATATTCATGAGATACAGCCATGGTACAATAAAAAGGTAAAGGTTTTACATAAAGACATAAAAAAATGATCCACTGGATCTTTAAATTGAGTAAATACAACCTGAGCTTTATTGAGGTTAACAAAAACTGAGGCTTTTTAGGAGTAGAACCCAAGTGCTCGAAACAGGAAGCAGAATGAATGACCTATTTATTTAGGCTAATAGACAGTCTAAAACAAAGTCCATACCATGAAGCACAAAATCCAAAATAACTCAGAAGGAAAACACCTCAGCAGGATAACAGACATCCCAACAAAGGGAAAACAGCACTATTTATACACACACAGGATAACCAGGTAAGCGACCGCAGCTGGGAAAACAAGACAATCAGGGAAAATGACAGACAGAAAATAAAACTTGAGACAAGACACGAGAGACACGCACTAACAAAGTAAAACAAGCAGTGACAAAACACTAAGTCAAACTGCTCATACAGCAGCTTGACACTAAGGAATACTGCTGGCTAGGGAAATAACTCAAAATAACAAACTCACAGATCATGACAAAATTTCAGAAGCAGTGTCTGGAAGAACTAAGAAGATGCTCTGATTCTGTAGCTTGTAGTACCACTCTCCGAAGCAATAATTTGATGTAATGTCCCATTCTTCGTTAGTGTTGCTTCAGTTCATTGAGGTTTGCAGGTATTTGTTTACACGCAGCTCTTTTAATGTCCTTCAGGTTGAAGCCTGGTCTCTGGCTGGGACTTTGAAACACTTTGATTCCTTTCTTTTTCAGCCATTCTACTGCAGATTTGCTGATAGATAGCCTTGCATGTGACTCGAGAACACTTTGTTATACAGTGGCGTTCATGGACAGCTCGGTGACTGTAAGGTGCACACGTCCAAGTCAGCACCCCTCCACCACCGTGCTCACAGTAGGTAGGAGGTGTTTGTGCTGATATTCTGTGTTTCGTTTTGGTCAAATATGCTACTTTGCATCGTGGCCAAACATCTCCATTGTTAAAGAAATCTTCTGGTTCCCTTCTACACAAACCAATGCTGGTTCACTCTTTTTCTAATTGTCATGAACTTTAACATTTAACAAGTCAACTGAGGTGTGTAGTGTCTGACATGTAGTTTATTTTTATTTATTTACTTTTTATTTTGCAGTGACTTTAAGGATTGCACAGTCTGGCCTTGGGGTGAATTTGCTGGGATGTCCACTCCTGGAAAGATTAACAACTGTCATGAATTTTGTGAACAATCTTTCAGACCGTAGATGGATGGATGGATTTCAAGTTGTTTGTAAATGGCCTTAATACCTTTCCCAGATTGATGGGCAGCAACAATTGCTTCTCTAAGATTATTGCTGATGTATTTCCTCTTTGGCACACTGTTTAAACACACCTAAATGCTTCGGACCAACAAACTGCCCAAACTTCACACTGGCTGATAATTAAGTGCAGCACCTGGCTGCTACTTGCCCTCTTTGTTCTCACGGAAGCAGTATGGATCTACTTAGTGTTTTTGGCTTATATTTTGTTAAATAAATAATCACACGGTGTAATATATCATACCTAATCCTGAAACCTGCTAAGGACCAGATGATTTTTGATGTCCTGGTATGTAAAACCTTAGAAGTGACAAAAGGGTGTACTTTCTAATCATCAAAATTAAACCAAAAACAACAACAACAACAACACTTGTTTAATTTGTCTTATTGTGTCAAATCTAATCTCCTTATCCTTAAAATTAAATATGTCACCCTAAGACTCACAGGTAATAATTTAACTATAACTGACAGTAAATAACTCCCACATAAAATAACTATTAACCCTTTAAGGCCTACAGGAGCGTGCACGCTCCGTTTTGCCTATTTTTAAATCCCGGTAGAATTGCAACCATATAAACTACCGCAATAATTATTTTTTTTTTTTGCATATGAAACCGGAGGCATTGTACTTACACAACATGCATTCAGGTTGTCCTAGGTCACGGTTTCCTTCCACATATGGCTTTGTAAAAACTGCATAAAAAGCGCTGGCAACAAAAAAAACATAATATTCCAGAAACAGGCTTTGCCGATCCGATCAGCTGTTCATAACACTTACTAGTTGTCAGCGCGAAGTATCGCACGTCCGCCATTACCTGCCAAAATCGGAAGTGAGGTTATTTTCATGGGAAACGTAGTTTTACCCTTACAGGCCATTTAAAAAGGTCTACTGGTGTTTTTAAAAGTCATGTTTGACTTTATGCCTTTCTGTATAGTTTCTGGGATGCTTAGAACTTAAATTGCACTGTTGGAAATAGTTTATTTTGATGCACATGCTGGGTTTTTTGCAAATTTGCATTATAATATTTATTTTGTTTTTCCTGCAGTTTATAAAAATTGGTGTATCTCAAAAATAAAACTATGAAGACACTCGAAATAAATTTCCTGTGGTTGGAAACTATTTTGTGCAACTTTTTTGCATTTACAGTTTTGAGGGATATACCTCTGAAATTTCTCTAACTAGAAATATGTGTAAAAAAACAAAAAAACAAAAATGATTTTCAATTTTTTTTGTAGTTTATTGCACTTTTTTTGCAATTGATGTAGTTACTATGGACTTAATGCATACATATTATTAAAATTTGGGCTATAACGGTTGTATTGATGTATAGCAACTTGAAATGCTCCCAAAAATGGCGCTACAGCATGTAAAAATATAAAGATAAGCTCTGGCGGACTTGGTTCTATGGTGGGCCCAACTGTTTGTCTTGAATTTAACTTGTAACACAACCTAACAGGTAATGCCTGGTAATAATACTACTAAAAAAGACACACCAGTGATATCAGTTTTATAACTTAAGTGCATTAAATGTTGCAAAGGACCCCATAAATATCATCACCTTGCTATGTGAAAAATATAATTGCTATAAAAGTAATAACAGCAGACCTTGGTCAAACAGCAATCACCTTGATCAAATGGCACTCAAGCTGGCTAAAACAAATAAATCTTGGCAGTAGTTTTAGTCTGCACACCAGATGGATGAGCTTTGACATGCTGGATAATAACTGAGTGAATGAGGACAGCAGACTTCATGCAATGACAGCAAAGTATTTGAAAGTCAATTTGATACGGTTTCCTTTTGCTGTCAAATTACCTGTCTGGATGTTTTAATGTGGTAATGCTCACCATCTGCTCTGTCAGATTTGGCCAGAATAAAGCACATATTTTAAAAAGATTAAACCTTTGAGAAAATGGGAAAGGCTGAAGGCTAAGTTTTTTTTTTATTATTAATACTATTAACTATGTTCTACTCCTGATATTTCTTCTTTCAGTGATCTGTTTATAAGAAATGTTTGTAATGTGTTTGTAATAAAACCCTGCTATCGGAAGATGTAGTATATGTAAAATCCACTGACTATATGAAGAAGATGGACACAGCCACTGTGACGGTACCCATACTCTCATTGTGAAACTGAGGCAATATCTGCGTTTTCAAACGAGATGAAAGCAGATGCAGGGTGGGTCTTACTGACACGCTGAGGGACACTGCATGGTCCAGCTCAATATGACTGCCACTGATGCTTCTGGTTTAGTAACCTTCTTAAGCAAAAATGACCATCTGACGTGAATCCGGGTGTGGGCACCCTGGAAACACAGAAAGCAGAGCATGATCAGGTGTTATGACCTACACCACAATCATTCCCTAACAATAATTAGTTACCAAGTATCATAAGATGTAAACATGAAATTATCAGTAAGTGAAAAGTTAAATTGTTTTGATAGTAAAGTAGAAAACTCTGAGCTTAAAGTCATCAAGACAAATACATTAAAGGTCACTTAACTTTGGTTTAGCCAGAAATTTGAAATAAAGTAAATGACTTCAATGATAAATGACTTAAAGTGTGGGAAAATGATTTTAGGAAAGTCTTTGACACTGAAATTAAATGGCAGCCCGAAGTCATGATTCCCAAAAGCCATATTTAGTAAAACATTCTCAAGTTTGACTTTTAAATTGTCAGATCTGTGAAGCATATCCTGAAAATCAAGTCATCATTTGTAGAAAATATTTTCTGGGAGCTGCGGCGAACTGAGAAAATGTCATCTTAAAGTCATTTCTTTCCCATCAGTTTACAGAATATTCAAATATGTCAGTCCAATGTTGACATTAAAGTGAACGGATGAGTAATCTGATTGCAAAAGCAGGATTTCTGAAATACTCTCATGTGTATCTGCTTACTATTAACCTTTCTTAAAGCAGTCCTTTCCCTAAATTCAGCTTTTACTCTGAACGTCAAATTAAAACTTCCTCCCTGCTTCAAGATATTTCTGCAGAGCCCAAATCCGTCTCACCTCCCCCTCCACTTGGATGGGTTTTGATTTATAATTCTAAAGTAAACCAGCTGGGGCATGTTTGCATAGACACACGCACACACGCACGCACGCACAGCTTGTGTGCGCACTGATGCGTGAATATTCACCAACAGCAGCGCCTCGCCTCTGCAGACAACTTCTAATACACTGTTATCTTTGTGTTTTTTCCACCTCGCGACTTATCGAGTGCAGCCTGCAGGCATATGACCAAAGACGAGGGGAGCAGAGATGATTGATAATTAAGTGAAGTACCTGTATCGGTGACGTGGGTGGGGAAGAGAGAGAGAGAGCGAGAGAGAGAGAGAGAGATGGAAGGAGGCGGGCCGGAGAGGAGAGAGAGGTCTTGCCTCTTGTCTTGCCGAGGCACTTTGATTCAGTGGCAGTGGCTGAGACAACCCTGTTACCGGCCACTGTTGACCGGGTAAGTCCTCATGTTCTTCTTCTCTCTCTTTAAATCAGAGCATTTACCCTTTATCTCTCTTTAGAAACGAGCAGAAGTTACTTTACAGGTCAGGAAGTCGGAAGGAATAAAGTTTGCGCATAAAATGGAAACAGACGAGGCGACAAAACGCAACGCAGCGGCATATTTGGGATCTCCGCGGAAGTCAAGATTAAGAATGGGCTCTTTTTTTTTTTTTTAAACCAGAGTATCCGAAATTGTTGTTTTGAATTATATGAATATAGAAACGGGTCGGTGTTTTTTTGTGTTTTTTTTACTTCCCGGGTGCTGAAGCGCTCCAGCAAGCCAAAGGGAAACTTGGGCGCTGTCCACGGTGCTGAAAGTGTTGCGCGTTTAAAGTCGGTCCGGTTGTCGCAGCTTTATCTCTGTATTGACAAAGTTTCTCATGGATAACCCCTCTCTTCTCCACAGTGTAACTAAGAGCCCCGATCATACTCGAGACCAACAGCTCGTGGCAACGACAGATTCCCCCGAAGGACTCTGTGTCTTTATCGGTTATCTGTGTCCAGATACAAACCCAGACCTTTGGTCAGATCCAACTTTAGAGGAAAAACAAGCTCTTTATTGGATGACCACAACGTGTGAAGATGCATTGCGTGTCCGATGAGCGCAAAATCTGCCAGTCAAAGTCCGTGATCAAGAGCTCGGCGCAGACAGGAGTACCCGCGGTGAAGAAACCCGCAAGAAGCTCCACCCGGTAAGAAGTGGAAGAGTAATATTGAGTGAAGAAAGAGAAGAGAGTGGGGGCCAGCAAACAAACACCAGCGCGTCATCAAATGATGGGGATAAAGCACCTTCTGCTTCTTTTGGTTTACTTAGACCCTCTGAATGTCCTGTGCGCCGCCACCGCCAACAAAAAGAACAAAACCCCGCTGAGGAGGATCCCAAAGGTGAAGGAGGTCAACGGCAGCACCACCGCGGTCCCCGGAGCCGCCGCCGTCCCGGGGAAGATCACCCAGGTCCAGGCTCCCTCGCTCGTCGCGTTCCAGCACGACACCTGCATGAGCTACTACGACGTGAGCGGGCAATACGACAATGCGTTCGCCTGCAACAACACCGACCACCGCTTCTGCTGCGGCAGCTGCTTCCTGCGCTTCTGCTGCGCGGACCGGGGGAAGCGGCTGGAGCAGACGAGCTGCACCAACTACAACACCCCGGACTGGATCAAAACCCAGCCCCCGTCACCGGCGCCAACAGGTGACACGTACGACCCCGCGCTGGACCAGACCAACGCCACGGTGTACATCACCTGCGGGGTCATTGCGCTCATCATTGCCATTGGGATTTCTGCAAAAGTTGCCTACGATAAAGCCACGAAGCCCCCTCAGGAAATGAACGTGCACAGGTGAGATCCTTTTTTTTTTTATGTTGTCACAATCCAATGTGGGAAATTATAAAGTTTC
>VVHJ01052485.1:0-15832 GCA_015107715.1 Tylochromis polylepis
CTTATTTTTGTATTCCCTTTATTTTTTTGAGCAGTGTTTATATATCGAGCTAAGATCCTGTGGGATTTCCAGATACAGACGGACAAAATGGTGGTGGCTAACCAACCAGATATAGTGGTGGTGGACAAGCAGAAGAAGATGGCCGTAGTGATTGACATAGCGATACCAAATGACAGCAACATCAGGAAGAAGGAACACGAGAAGCTTGAGAAGTACCAAGGGCTCAGAGAAGAGCTCGAGAAGATGTAGAGGGTGAAGGTAACAGTGGTCCCAGTGGTAATCGAAGCACTAGGTGCAGTGACTCCCAAACTAGGCGAGTGGCTCCAGCAGATCCCAGGAACAACATCCGAGATCTCTGTCCAGAAGAGCGCAGTCCTAGGAACAGCAAAGATACTGCGCAGGACCATCAAGCTCCCAGGCCTCTGGTAGAAGACCCGAGCTTGAAGGATAGACCGCCCACAGGGGCGAGAGGGGAATTATATATATATATATATATATATATATATACAGTATTACATATATCCCCATGTAACACAGTTGAGGGGATGAAATGCTGATATATTACAATAGCCTTAGCAAAAATACTCAATGACACTATTTAAGTTCCAGTAACCAGTAAAACAGTATTCACTTTCATCACACCATGACAATGATTTGACACAAATTATATTGGTTGCCTAATATGTTGGATATATTGCTGATAATATACTGGCTAAATTAAGTATTCAGTATCAACAGTGGAAAAGGCACTTAGCTAAGATATTCTTCCAAAAATGTCTTTACATGACAGACCAATCTGAAATGTAATGTCAGGGGCATAAAGTCTGTTTTACAAGCTTTTATAAGTCCTCATGAATACAGAAGCATATGACATCTATTATGGGGACAAAGATTTTGGGTTATTTCAGCCCTCAGGGGAAAAGCAGAGCAATCCAGAGCTGCACAGAGTTAGAGATAAACAACAGCTACTCTGACACCGAGGGAGATCCTTAGTCACGACTGCATCAGTCTCCAGCTCTTGCAGAGTGAGAGGGCAAAGAGAGGACTCAAGTGAGTGGAAAAGGTGACACGGGGCAAGAGGGAGGCCGGGGGGGAGGGAAGGAGAAAGGTGAAGAGGGAGCGAGTGCAGTTTATATGAGCAGCGCGTGCAACAACATTAACTTGCCCCATTAATGAAACGCTGGAGGGACTTCTCATGGGCAACACTGAACACAGGAAGGAAGCAGAGAAGGAGAGGGCTAGAGCAGGGTGTATGAGGAGGAGGAGGAAAGTTGCATGCAGAGGGACAGAAGGTTTGATTCTATCCAGCCTTGTCACTGTTCCTGCCCTCATTGCCGGTTCAATCAGTAACACACATTAGGAGTAAATTGAGTGGATAGATGATGCAGCTGCTTTCAGCCAGTCTGGGGCAAACAGAGCAATTACCACTGCTGGGCTGTGTTTAGCTGTGTGACGTCCACACCAATACTGTATGACTTAAGACAGGGCAGTGGGTGGAAGGAAGAGTATTGGGTGCGTTTCTTTCTACTCAACTGATTTGATATGTGTAATGGTAAGAAATAACATGAGTGCTTTCATTCATCTACACAATAAAGTTTTCTTCTCAGTGACTCAGGAGTGCATGTCCTTTCATCTGTAAAATGGTACAGTTGATAAGTTGAGATGCAGCTCATGCACTGACTGTAATAATGTCACTGAAGAACAAATTGTGGAATTTCTGGGGGAAAAAAATACAATTTAGAGACACAGGCTTCTGAATCTTAGCCATAGTCCCCGTGTAGAGAAGTAATTTGACATGTTCCAACCATTTCAGCTCCTAATAATCACAGACATAAATGTCAGCTGTCATTCCTCCAGGACAGGAACTGAAACTGGTCATTATCATTGGGGAAGTCTGCATGTGGAACTTGACAAGAAAACCAACAAATTTAATTTAAGAGTGCTTTAATTTCCCCAAACTGCTGCCTAACGGCCATTTTAATACACCAGGATGAATGGTGAATTTTAGAGGCTTAAGAAACAGTGGCTGAACGTTTAAGGCACATGTGAGAAGCGCCATCTTGTGGTCATTTTTATCAATTACCCCTGTAAATCACTGACTAAAGGAAGAAAAATAGAAAAGACAGTAACAGCTTCATTTTAATCATATACACATAATATAATAATACAAATATTATAATAAATATGGTCCCGGAGTTGATCACAACTTGCAAAAGCATTTCAGCAGATAAGAGGAGAAGCTGTCTGCTTTCTTTATAATTTTCCTCACTTATCCAAACCTCACCTCCTTTACCTGAAGGCCTGTCCAGATTTTCGCATCGCTGATTGGCTCCTGAGTTTCTTTGTTCCTTAAGTGAATTCGCCGCATGCATTATGTAAGGAGTACATTCCCTTCCACCTGCTCTTTTTCACTCCTACGTGGGGCAGCGACTAAGGTGCGTTTACATTCTTGGTTTGTTTAGTTCATTAAACCTGTTTTTGAAGTAACAAGTTAAAGTATGACTTTGTTTTCTCTGTCAGAGTCTAGCAGTCCACGTGCGACTTTTTCTTAAGTTAAGCTAGCTTTGAACAAACTTTGGATTCTGGCTGATAACAATCCTTACCTCTGAAATAACTTCCTAATTAACACTACTAGTTAGTCAAATGTATCAAAAAGACAAATTAATATATACTGAGACACGATCACTGGTTAGCTGTACGTTTACTGGCATAAATTAACTGAAGTAAATGTTAGCTAAAGCACATCTGAAGTTATTTCCTTATTTGTGTTTGAAGTTTTTACAGCTGCAGGTTCTAGCTCATGTTTCAAATGCATTTTTAGTATATATTTTTGGGCTTGTTATCCCCCACTGTCCTATCAAATAAAGGCTAAGGCAGGAAAGCTGCGAGAAAAAACAGAAAGAAGACATGTAGAAAATGTCCTCAGGGTGGATTTGGAAGCAGGCTTCCATATTGGCCTTATGGAATAAGGGTTGTCTGCGCAACCCATTTAGCTAAAGTGGTACCAGTGGAATGTATCTTTAATTAACTTGTTATTAGTTGGACATAGGGATACTTAAGCTTCCTCCTATTTAAAGAGGAAGTTGTTACTTTGTTACATAGTTGTTGCATATTGTTTGTTTTACAGCATAACACAATGTCAGTGTTACTTCAAGTGTAAAACAGTATTGAGCAGAACTGAGTATATGCATCAGAAAAGCCAAAATGGGATGTTTCTCATCTGGGGATGCAAGGTCTCAGGAGGTTCACTCTCTGGTCCTATATTTAGCAGACATCTGCTTGAAGATATTTCTTAGGGTATAGCTCAATGGCCACTTCAAGAACAACAGTTCAGCTGCGTTTCAAGCTAACCCTTACCAAATTAGATACAATACAGTAGAAGATGGGGGGGTTGCCTAATCTGAGTCTGGATTTCTGTTGACATTCAGATAGTAGGGTCAGAATTTGCTATAAACATGATCCACCCCGGTGTGGTGGTGTGGGGGATATTAGCACACCTTGACCCCCCTTTCTTTAAACGCCACAGCCTGAGTATTGTTGGTGACAATTTGCAACCTTATGACACTAGTGTCTCCAGCTTTCTATTTGTTGGTTCTGTTTCCAGCAGGATAACACACTGTATCACAAAGCTCAAATCATTGAACACTGTACTCAAATTGCCTCCAGTCACCAGATCTCAAGCCTACAGAGCAGCTTTCAGATGTGGTGGATTGAGAGATTTGCAAAGAAATGCCTCAAAAACTCTGAATGTTTCCAGCACCTTGTTGAATCTATGCCACAAAGAATTAAGGCAACTCTGAAACCAAAAGGGGCTCCAATAAATACATATCCCTAGTTATAAGTTAAATGCATGAGCAAAGATAAAACCCTACTACTTTATATACACCAAACTAATCCACTAGATGGCAGTGGTGCGTTTTAGCAAAATGTATTTATTTTTGGTAATATACAGAATGGCACTGAACCCCACACCTGCCTTGTCAGGGGTGTGCTGACAGGGCAGGTGTGGACTGTTCCACAATGGAAACAGTCTACAATGGATTTGTTCAATGTCATGGTATTCCTCAGAGCCCTACCACTTGAAAAAGACTAGCATCCCACAAAAATGGGACACATTAAATTCTCTAATAAAAATCATACAGCGAATGCTCCAAAGTTCCCACCATTCTGTATTCATTGTATCACTCAGTAGTGATGATCCAAACCATATGAGGGGCTCAGTGGATCTGCAGAAACCCAGCAAAGAGGCAGGCCACCCACAGCCATTACTTGCTGCACTCTTTTCGTCTTTCCTCCCCTCCTAGGTCACGCAGCATTCCTTCGTTGCCCTGGGGATCTCCGTTGAAGAAGCCAACATCATTCACAAAGACTCGGATACTGCAACATATGCTACCTCCATTTCCCCCCTCAACCATCAAAAGGGAACATTAAAAATAAAGCTGTGACAGACAGATGGGCAGACTCGCATAACTTTGTCATTACCTCTCAGTGTCAGGGGGTGAATGAGTGCAGGAAAGGAGGAAAAGCAGTGCAGATGTCCCGATCTAACGCAATATTAATATAGATTCGGCTCTACTCACTCCTAGTGTGGCATTTCTAAAGACTGGGTGGTGTTAAATGAGCATTGTTGTCCCTGCGCTTGACAGATATTGTATATATGTCCACATTTATTTTATTTTTTTAATTGAATGTTTTCAGTCTCGCTGCTTGTGGCTGTCTGTGTTTGGTCGTAGATTAGCAATGAAAGGACATACATGTATGTCATAGTTTTGTTTATTGAACTTGATATATTGCCCAAGGGCAGACCACCTTCACTCCCACTCTTTCCTTCGTCTCTCAGTAGTAATCTAACCACAGCTGTAGAGTGAAACATAATCATTCATTGATAAACCCAAACAGTCAACAAAATAAGGAATGACAGTGCTGGTGAGGCAAATTGCTTCATGTATTCGGATTCGCTAGATACATATAATTATAGGCACTGGATAATAATTTGTAGCTTTGTTGTGGGGAACTTTTGCCTTCTGGTGGATTTACACTACAGAAAGAACAATTTAGGGTCACTTCAAAAGAATAATGAGATAAGAAATAAGTGTGTCATTTCAATGGGCCACGTCCCAAAACCACATAGAGCAGCCGATAGAAAGAAAAAGGATCAAACAGTGTGTCATTTGTGAGGAGAATAAGTATCTCCAAGCTGTGCCCCATTAAAAGCTAAATGAAATTCTACAGAGTAAAACATACTGGACCCCAACAGGCAACAAAAAGGTCACATTCAAAGGTTCATCTTTTTAATTAAAGTACAAAAGGAAACACTGCTGTCTTTAGAAAAACTTAATGTTTTATAATGAAAAGGCTATTAAAAAACAACCCCTAAAATCTGTTTCAGGACTTAGCATTTATTTAGTGTGTTGTGAAAAGGTTTTGTGAGGTCATATAAGTGCCCTGCGTCTGGTGCTGCAGGGCATGGATCATTTCCCGACTCTGGAAATTGAGTCAGAGTCAAACTGTGTCCTGCCCTGGCTTATTACTGGCTGAGAGGATCGCCCATCCCAGCAGCATAAATATTTATACAGAGGGGGAACGACATCACTTATTCACAACACATTCATTCACATAAGGCAGAGCTACTTGCAAAGTTAACTTAGAGTGATCTGCTCTGTTTGCCAGAGGACCATCACCTCTTCTTCTAGGTGTTTGCTGAGACAACGTTTTTGGGAAGAAGTTTTTAAACTAACTTAGAGTACACAATGAGCGTTTTGATTTCTCTTTTGGGGGTGATTCTCACTTTCTGTCAGATTGGGAGGAATCCTGTTCGTGGTGAGTAGATGTTTTCCTTTTTTTCCATATTTTGAAAAAGTTTGATCAAAATGTGCTATGCTTTTAAAATCATGGCAGAAATCTTGGTAAAATTATTACTATGAAGGAAGGACTTTTTCCTGAATTCAGCATTTTGACAAATCCCCAAGTCAGTTTTCTCCTGTTTTGCATGTAAACTTTAGTAAATTAGAAATAAGCTATTTACTACTGATGTATGTTAAAAACTCCTGACGTATATAATATATAGTATTCTAGATGGTATGATATTTTTAAAAAGACAAAGATTTGTGACAAGTCTTATGAAGTGTGATTGACAATTGTTCATAATAACATGATACACTTCCTAGGTGTTTCTGCAATAAAGATAAATATTCCTATAATAATTAACATCTGTTATGGCACCATCTCCAGCTGGGATGTGCTGGCTGCAGCAGAGTCAAGATCAAAGGTGCGACATGGTGCTGATGAGAGGGGTGACCAGGGAGGAGTGCTGTGCTGGGGAACGCCTGGACACAGCGTGGTCCAACACCAGCCTGCCCATGAATGAAGTCAGCCTGCTGGGCTTCTTGGGTATTGTCTCCTGTAAACCATGCAAAGGTAAACAAACCATTAAGAAAGTAATGAGTTGCATCTGCCAAGTATAAGAAGCTAGTTACATGTACTGCTTTGATTGCTCGCTGCCATTAACTATAAAAAGATGCTGCCTAATTCTTAACAGTCATATTCAGGAAAAATATAGAATATTTGCTGCACTTGGTCTGCTACTGTAATTAGTTTGAGGTAAGTACGTGGAATAACTGCTGATAGCCCAGATATAATTTGCGTAATCAAAAACACAGCATTGGGTTTTGATTAATACACTGGGTATTCCATTGCATAATATAACCATTGTGTCTCTTGGAGAGAGTTTGTGAAGGTCCATTTGAGTCATTTGTGAGATATTAACACAATGAGTTCCCACTGCAGCTTTCTAACAAATTGCAGACGCGGATCAAGGAGAGGCATTATACAAAACTCCAGCTGTCCTGAGAAGCTTCCTGCCATGGAATTTCTGCAAGGTTCATTCAGGTTCACTTGCAGATAAGTTCTGTTTTCATAAGCAGAACGTGCGTGTGAACAATGTGATTTTTTTTCTTTCCGTGTTTAATAAGTTCCACTAAAAATACTAGCTACTGGCATTTTTGGATACACCCAGTCCCATGTTTTTCTTGGTGTGCCACATGGCTCGTCATGGTGAAATTGAGATGTGAATTCTGTTTAGATACATTTTAAATAAGCAGAAAGAGCACAGTTAAAGCTTTGTTAAAATGCCTCTTGCATAAAAATAAACTGCTGTAACTCATGGGAAATTAATGAGGCTGGTGGAAACCAAAGCTAATTTAAAAGGAGTCCTGTTTTCTTTCACAAACAGGACAATGCTTTCCTGCATTCTGAAATTTGCCCAGACACCTGGGAATCATAATTTCCAGTGCTATTTTGATAGTTTGGAATTCTGTAGAAGGAAAACATCAATATTATCAACCATGTTGTGTCATGCCAAATAAATAACAACCAATAGCTAGCAATTTTGGACATCACTTTAGGGGGATATGCAGAGGATGTGAAGAGAAGGTGTACAGACCGACCACAGACAGAAAGGGAGAGACTGAAATCAACCAGAGAAATAGACCAGGGGAGTCGAGGAATGAAAACACAACTTTGAAATAAAACAGGATATTAAAGTACTGCTGGAGTCAGGAAATAAGTTCCTGATTGTTTACAGAATCCTCGGGAGTCAGAGCTGATCAGGAATCATCTCCACAGACTCAGAAAGGTCCCGGGAAGAGACCTGTATGCACTATCTCATGTTGATTTTGCACTAGGATTACAGATGATCCTGTGCTTTGAGATTATGAGGTGTCAGAATAGCCTGTAGCTTCCTCGTTGTTCAGCCTGTAAACTTTCCTGACAGCTTTTTCGACTCCTTCTTCCTCACAGCCTCCACACAGTCTGTGTGCAGCTATACACAGATCTGTTATGAAAACACACCAGCCTCACATTCCATCGGGCGAGACACCTCTGTGTGTAACGGTCAATAAAAAGATGTGATTATCATAAATATTGTGCAAGGTGGGAACTGTGTTATGATCTGGGAAAAAACCCAGGTTTCCAGGTTGTTTTGTATGAAAACGCTGGTGAATCACCTGATGTCTGCAGACTTGTTAATACGGTAACATTACACTGTGCTTTTGTAGAGACATGTGAGGGAGTCAAATGTGGTCCCGGGAAGGTTTGCAAGATGATGACAGGAAGGCCTCAGTGTATTTGCTCTCCAGACTGCTCTCACATTACCCGGAAGCATCCTGTGTGCGGCAGCGATGGGAAGACATATTCGGATGAGTGTTCTCTGCTTATGGTGCGCTGTATGGGACACCCGGACCTTGAGGTCATGTACCACGGAGAGTGCAGAAGTAAGTTCATCCTCCCTGCAAGCTAAATTGTTCTGCTCTTAAGCATTCCGATTTCACTAATGCCTTTTTTTTTTTTTGCTTTTCGCAGAGTCATGCTCCAATGTTGTGTGTCCCGGAACTCACACCTGTGTGACCGACCAGACCAACAGTGCTCACTGCGTCATGTGCCGCACTGCACCTTGCCCAATACCCATGCCGTCTGAGCAGCGTATCTGTGGTAATGACAACGTCACTTACCCAAGCGCCTGCCACCTCCGCCGGGCTACCTGCTTCCTCGGCCGCTCCATAGGCGTCCGCCACTATGGCCACTGCAACAGTAAGATTGCATAAACACCTGCCAACTTCTACTTTTTACCTGTCTTTACATTGCTGTGACATTGTTTGCTACAATAAAGTCATTTATGGCTTTTTTTTTTGTTGTTGTTGCAGGTCCACCTCGGAAATTTTACATCTTGGATGGCAGTGAGGAAAACGCAGTCTAGATGGGCGATTCCTGACGCAGCCCCTTTTGCAGGATATGACCTGATCAAAAAACATTTTTGCTCCACTAGCTTTCCATGAGGAACTTTTTTTTTTTGACAATCACTACCCCCTCCCCCCTTTCTACATGTTAATGGTGGATGTGATATGAAACACCTCTGTTGGTATAGAGGTGTTTCATATCACACAGATGTCTATAAAAAGCTATTTTTGTTAACCATGTTTCAGTTTGGAATGGAGGCAGATGAACGCATTTGTCATGAGACAGATATATCTCATGAGCTCTTTGGGAGATGTGTGCATATTGTAAATAGAATACCAGTACTATTTATTGGAGAAGGTATTAAAACTCTATTTATGTTTTTTAGCCCGGTAAAAAAATAGTAAGTAAAAGAAAAAACAAAAATCGTATATCCTTAGAAAGCTCATGCAAAAAAAAAATGTATTTATTGTTTGTTTGTTTTTTTAATGTATATATACAGTCACTGGGGTTGGCATTTTACAATTTTTTTTTTACAGTTTTAAAGGCTCCATTGCCCACAAACAAACATCTTCCCTCAAGCTAATGGAAAGCAAAGTCATTTGTTTCGAAACCTGATGCTATTTTGTAGTCTGTTGATGTGGTTTCAGTTCACCACAAACAACAATGTGACAACTACAGTTCTACTGCATGTACTTCAGTTAGGGTGGTGAGGACGGGGTTCAGTCTAAACAAATCTGTATAGTCTCTCTTCCCCCCCACACATGTTTACTCTGAATCCCAGGCCAAACTCTTGGCCACCCGCTGATCACCGAAATTAACAGTTTTGTTGTGTTTCTGGGAGTCTCAGAAATCTGTTGGTACAACCCAGAGCCCTCTACAATACCTCCTCTGTTGAATGCTTTTCTTTGTTTTGTAAAATATTTTTTGTACGTCATGCAAGTTTGTTCTGATGTTGTTTTGCTGCTTTGGTTTGTTTGGAATTTTTTTTGTTTAAATAACTTACAGGACAGACAAATGTAATTAGCACCGCCTGACTTAAAAGAAAATTAAATTTGTCTGGGAATGAAGTGCAATTTGGACCAATTGAAAATACCTGATTATATTGCCATCAGAGTCAATCTGCCGTAACACTGCACACATCTACACAAATAAAAGTAGTCAAGTGATCCAATTCAACATATTAAACTCAAAGCAGATGCCTGGATACTTTAAACAGTCTTGATAGTGTACTTTGAAACATGTTAACTTTACTTCTGTAAATAACAGTCTTAAGTGTACCTACCTGTGTACCTACTGTGAAATTTGAATGACAAATTCATCAACATATTTTTGTATTTTTGTACTGCCGTTGTAAAACAACTTAAAGTTTCATGTGTCACAGTGCGTCTTCTTTCTTTCAGAAATCAAAATAGTTGATTTTTGCCCAGCTGCCTTGTTATATTATATTGTCTCAATTATAATTTAATAACAATACTTTCCACATGTGAAACAGCCTCCAACATGCATTTAATGATATATAAATTTTTCTTAACTGTGTCACAGTCTTAATCACTTCAGCCAAATGAGGTCATACTTGCACCCTTAAATGGAACTCATCACCTGGGGTTTAGGGTGGTGCATCAGGCTCCAGCAGCCAGACAGAGGCTGCCAGTTTGTGTGTGCTGTGGTTAGACCTCGTCTCCTGTGCGTGCAGTGGGTGAGTTCCCTTTCTGACATCCCTCTCAAGGCCTCATGCGAGAGGAAAGAGAGAATGAAATCCAGGCTGTCCAGCTTTCCTCCCGTCTCCTCAGGGATATCCCCCTGTTCTAGAAAAGGCGGGATGGGTCAGGGGGATGAAGGGTAAAGGAGCTAAGGATTGAATGTTTCGAAGTGCTGAGGCCTCGATACTGACTCACTTTCCTGTGTAAAGTACCTCCCTTGTTTTTCTGTTTCTAGCCTCCCTCTTCTAAATCCTGCACTCCGCCATGCAGCAGCATCTGGTTCAACTTTAGGCAGATGTTTATATTCCTGTCCAAGTACCCTTTTATTACACTGGGAATGGAATTAAATGTTTTGTTAGTCTGAACAGGGCAAATAATAATGCCACAGCAAAGCTGTTGTTGTGCCCACTCGTAGAATGCATTGTTTTTTTCAGAAATGTAAATTTGAACATTGTTAGTATACTGTGTATAAAAGGTCGTAAACTGATTCAAATAATTTTACTGAGAAAATTTGACTCCAGCATTCTTGCATACACATATTGGTCAGCTTTCATCATCAAGCATACAGACATGATCTAAATATGGTTTACTAAAGTTTTATGGACAAAAGAGGTAGCTAGTGTAGCTACTAAGCCAGTTTAGTTTTCCATCATTAATGTGGGATTCATGTTACCGTAGCCAAAGTAAAAAATAAATAAATAAATAACAGTTCACCATGTAAGTCATGCTACTAATCTAAGTACTCTAGTTCAAACTGCTCTAAATGCTGTTTGTGACTTTTTTGTGTATCCCTGGCTCCGTATGACGTCAAAAAATGAGAAAATATCCTTAATATTGTCATCTCAGGTGAAAAATTCTGCCTTCTGCTTGTGAAGAAAGTTGGAATGGAGCTGAAACAGCTTGCATTTTCTATATGATAATATATTATAACTTATACCCAACTAGTAACATATTTGTATAATAAATATTTAAAACCAAAAATTCCCACACCTTTACCATCTATAAATTCTTTACTGCACTTAAGTAGTCTTTTTTTGGTCAAAGTTTAAAATATGACACCCCCACAAGAATTTGTAATGAATGTCTACTGCAATGAAAGAATTTGCCACACTTTTGAGGTGCATATGTTGAAATACCTGTGGTCTCCCAGTAAAATACACAAGTCGAAAACAGCGAGAGGGGAGTTTTGGTTCACGTGTGTGGACTAACTATGCTCATTTAGATACATTTTGTTTAAATCAAATTAAAAAAAACCATTTGTTGTTGTCATTATGACTGTGTAACATCTTCACCAGGAACAGCCTGGACATCATTACCACATAGGCCTCCAGCTGATGTTGGATATGATGGGCCTGTGTCATACCAGTGGTGGTAATAACTTGACCACAGAGTAAACCTATGAGCCATTTCGGAGCAATTCTAATTACATCTACCGCTGAACCTCAGGAATTCTGTGCCCACTTTGCTCCATATTTCATTCCTTTTACTACATGTTATGGTTTGTGGTGTATCCAAAGAGGTGTTAGCCTTGCTTCCACTAGAACATGGTTTTGTGTGTGTGTGTGTGTGTGTGTGTGTGTGTGTGTGTGTGTGTGCGTGCGTGTGTGGGTGGGTGTATGTTAGTGTGTGGGTGTGAGTATGGATACATCTCTGCTGTTGAAGCTCACCTGTTATGACCAAAGGATAAGTCACAAACGTTACATCAGAGCCCCTTGGTGAGTTGTTTATCTCCCTCCAAACACATGCGGCTATAATGTGACGCCCACACTGAAATTTCAAAGATGCGTCATCATCCTGTTCTGATATGTCGAGCTTCTTTCTCAACGACGTCCACATGGTATCATTTCCTCCAACTTGCCGTACTACTTCCAGTAACAGCCAACATTTAGATCTGAAACAATGTTGTGATGAAACTCAGTGCTGTGGAGTGTTTTGGAGACCACCCACTCTCTGGATCGCGCCACTGGATTGTAAACATCTCCATCCCACAGCTGAAACTAATAGATATCAGATCCATCACTCCATCAGAAAATATCTGCCTCACACATTATTTCCCAGAGTTGTCCTGTTACATGGCGAGTCTTTCAAATTTCCACATGTACGCAATATTTTACGTCTGACACTAGTTTATTATACTGACACAATAGCCAGTGCATCAGCCTTTTAGTTTATAAGTTTATACTTTTAAATTACAGATGATGTTTTATATATTTCTTGGGAAAGCTTTCTGCTTTTTATTGCTTATCTGGAGTAACATGTTCTTTGGGAGTGAAATAATCTATCTGTCAGGGAACATATCACTGCTGATTATAACTCATTAAAGAGCTTTTATAATAAACAGCAATTAATAATAATTAGGCAATGTTTAGACGTTTCTTTTCATGCCGTAGAAGTGTTATTTCAGAGCTGATTTTCAGAGATTATTCATGGTTGTCAGGTAAAGACAATGATTTCAAAAAAACCCCCCGAAACATTCTGAGAAACTTTTGCGATCACCAAAGTCACTTTCTTTGTGCCATTTGAGGCAACATTAACGTAAAATTTCAGGCAAGTGTAGTGCAAAACAGCAGCGTTATCCAAGTACTGATTATCAACAACAAATCAGTAGAGTTAGGAAGTTGTGTAAATACTAATTGTCCCAAATTATTCCTGGTGAATTGTTTCACTTCCTCATCATGACCTCTGGCTTCTCTGTGGGCCCTGCGTGTGGTCTGGCCCATACTTAGGGCCCATACGTAGTAGGAATAACAGGGAGAAAATGGACAAGGAAGACGGAAAATATACTTTAAGACTGCAAATATAATTAGACATAATTATGAAATACTGATGCCTGATGAATTCACTATTATATTCAAAAAACTATTGTGGGAGTGTCTAGTCGTGGTTTTTAAAGTCTCTGGGAGCATTTATGCTGGGAAAATAGGCGCTTGTTGCTTCTCTGCCTTGACATTTGACAAGGTAAGTAAATTAGCTCTGGTTTGGGTTTGTGCTGAAATATTATACTGCACAACTGAAAAAGAAATTCGTCAAGTGCGATAATGGAGCTCTATTACATTCCTAACCTTGACTCAAATGAAGTCCAATTGGGCTGTTTGAGGCTTGGAGAGCTACCAGACCACGGCCAGTTTCACATCAGCTTTTCAGGTGGCTCACTTACAGAAACAAGAGAAATACCTTTTTTATTAGCTTGGCCAGCTACCTGCTTGTTTATCATGGAAAGTTGGATGGTTATGATGGAAAATTGCTTGAGCATTTATTTGCTGTCATGTGTCACGGCATGCCATGTAAATTCATTAAAGATGAGAATGGAAAAGTTGCCTTTTCATTTCATTTTTCCTGCTCATTCGGAACTTCTTTTAGCTGAACAGCTGCAATAGCCACCAGGACATAGCTAAATCACCTGTTAAGAGAACCTTTGTTAGTTGAAGAAGAATGTACCACAGATAAGCTCAGGAGATTCATATGGTATCTATTCCCCAGAATGCTGAGCTTAACATCTTATAAACAAACAGATGGTTGGGTTTAAATGAACCGACACCATGTTTAGCGGAAGCTCTATGGGTGTATAGCGTACACTTTTGCTGGTATGAGACACACAAACATTGTTGATGCTCTATGTGTATTATGGCACTCTGTAGTTTCATTCATACAGACAGACATACAATACCTATACACATCTATACAATACATGTAAAAGCCATGGACTTTTCTATATAACAGAACAATGTAGTGACCTTGATGTCACCCACTGATTTGTGGACTCCACATTTAAAGCTTGGGGTGTAGCATTATGGCTGTGACCAGAAGTGACTACATTTGAGCGAGAAGTTAGTGTGCTATGTTTTCTATGCTATGGACTGGTTAGCAACATTTACTATGTGTGGGTGCAAATGCACCTACTCAGATATTTTCTAATTAATACTAAGTAACACAAAAATGAAATGCTTAAATTTCCTTCCTTCCTTTTTCTTCCACTTATCTAATTCAGGTCACGGCTGGGTTACAGCCTATCCCAGCTGTCATAGGGTGAGATGTAGGCTACAACCTGCATGGCTCGCCAATCTGCTCCAGGGTTACTTGAATTTCACTCCCCAGATTTCTTGGATGGAGAATTTGTGCAGTCAGGCAGCACACTGTTATTTGCCAGCTAACAGCATTAAATAAGCTCTAGAAGGCATTAGCACCAATAACACAGTCGAGAGATCCAGGTTAGTGGCTTCCAATAGCTGGGGTGACTATCAGACATGTTTTTTTGTTTGTTTGTTTGTTTCATTTTGGGTTTCTTTGTACCAGGTTTTTTTTTTTTAAGTTTTAAAAAGGTATAGTGATATTCTTTAGTGCCATCTGTGGGGATTAACTTGCTTTATGGGCCGGTCTCAAATGGGTATTTGAAAAACTCTTGCTTCCGTGTTAACTCAACATCTCAACTCTGGATTTCCCACTTTACCCAACTGATAACATTTAGTCATTAAACTGAAACATCTAGATGATGTATTTGTTCTGTCTCTTTGACAAACATGTTAAACTCCAGCAGCTTGAGTGATTCACACATGGCTCATGTTCCCTTTGTAGCACATTCAGTGGTTCTGAGACAGTATTCAGCAGCCTATTACTTTTCATATTGCTGCTTTATTGTAAACTGTAACTGTAGCTTCGTTCCTTATGGGATCAATACCCACTTAGATTTGAATATACCCTTCATTCCTCATGCAGAATGAGTGACTCAGTGACTCTTCCTTTCCAATCACATGAGCAAACCCAAAATTCCAATGTTGAAGTTCATGGAGGAAATTATTACAATTTTTCCTGTGCTAGCACTGACGTTTGACCAAGCAAATGCATGACAGTTTGTCCAGTGGTTCTTAAACAGAAAAATAGAAATAAAAATGTAATGGTGGCTCTTGAGGAAAAAATCAGGAAACTCCAAAGTTAGAAGGCAAAAGTCAGAAGGACTGAAGTAAATACAAAAAGACACTGATTGGGTCAAGGGTATTAAAAAACACACTCTTAATGATCAGGACTGATTACCACAATTAAATGCAACAACTGCTTAAAGAAACCAGACAAAATCAAAGTTTGCCAAAACATCTGCAGTTAGTAACCACAAACACTCCACTACAACAAGTCATTTGAAACTAAGTAGCTAATCGTACACATATGTTCCTCTAGCAACATCTATATTTTGTTAGCTGCTCAGTGATGTAATCCTAAACACTTATGTACTAATGCTGTAGCATGGAATTTTATCCTGGAACACGAGTAGAGTGGAAAAACATCGCTGGGATGCCTGCTGTGATTCACATATGATTATATGCTGTGCATGTCTTCATGTTCATAGATGCATAAGGTTTATTTTGTTAAAGAGAGCTTTGACCATCACTAATGTTGACTTTCTTGGC
>VVHJ01052488.1:0-10470 GCA_015107715.1 Tylochromis polylepis
GAACCGTCATGATTCTGTGCTTGATTTAATTATTAATCTTATAGTAATTATGTTTGATTTAAAGGTTATGATTATTCTATATTAGTTTCATATTAATCAAAATGTCATACAATCATAGAGTACAGAGAGGCCCTGCATATTAAAGGCATCAGTCTCTGTGTCCTTCAAGGGTGATGAGAAGTGTAACCTTTTACCCAGTTTTGCTCACAGAATGGGAGATAGCTGGACCGGTTTCAGCTGGTATAGTCGGGTAGACAGGGAGTCTAGCCTGGGAAGTTACTGAAAGGAGGATGTTTAGACTTAGAAATAGATAAGCTGGTAATAAAACTGTTTGTGCGTGACCACCATTTTGAGATCTGTGACGACGTGCTTGTTAAACACATCTCCCTTCATGAAGCATTTGATTTTTGTGTTGGCTATTGTTAATAAATCTTTTTGTTAAATTGGATTGAGACCTTGTCTTCTCTGTGGACGTCCTTTTTCCACTGTTTGAACCTGACACACCTTAATGATATCAGCCAGCTTCTGCAGTGCTTTTTCATACGGGCCTTCCATGCTCCTCAGGGTCTCCGGTTTAACCATCTGCTTCTGAATCCCGGGGCTTCCTGCTTTCACCACCATCTGCAGGAAGTTTTTCTCCTGTGTGTGCCCACAAACACCGTGAAACAACCCGCACCTTCTCTCTAACTTTTGCTCCTTTCATCTCAAACAAAGAATGTAAAGTACCTGTACTCGGAGCAGAAAGGTAAAGGCCAGGCCTGTCTTTCCTGCTCTCGCTGTTCTTCCAACTCTGAGGACAGACAGGGGTCAGAGCACGTTAATGAGGGCGACAGCAGCGCATTACTCACAGTCTGATGGGCCTCACCTGTGAATGTATGTTCTGATGTACTGCGGTGCATCATAGTTAACCACACATTTGACCCCGCTGATGTCAATGCCTCTGGCCACCGCGTCTGTGCTGATCAACCTTCCAAAAGACAGTTTAAATCTGATATATCACATCTGAACGTGGACTCCAGGCAGGGCACAGCTGCTGTTTACACACAGAAGTAACTAAAACTAAAGACAGACCACTGCAGCAGAACCTCGGCTGGAACTAGAATGAGGGAAGACCCACAGTCTATATGAGCGGACTTATGAGTTGCTGACCACAGAACTCAAAGCCAATTCAGAAAAAGTGCTCAGCACTGCTGCCTTTCAGGCGCCTGGACAGCAGTTCTTTTCTGCATGGAGCAAACTGAGCGCAAGTGGGCCACAGCTGTGAGCTCACCAGCCCTGTGAGGAATGCTCGCCACCAGGAAGCACTTCTGAAAACGTATCAAATGCTTGCCGAGCAGTGAGGAAGGTTTCAGCAAATTCCAGCTGTCCTGCACACATCTAAGGTGACCTATGTCACGTTATTATGGTCTGTGTCCAAACACCAACAGTCAGATATTAGTGACATGCCTTTTCTGTCCTGGCCCTTCAGCTTTGGGTCACTGGCCGTTACAGAAATCAGCTTCATCAAAAAAACCCTCACTTTTTACTTTCTACTGTTCTTCTGTTATCATCTTCCACCTCCTGTAAAATACATCAGCTGGACTCACAAACACACACAAACACACAGTACCATGTATTCATATCTTTGTGGGGACATCTCATTAACATAATGCTTTCTCTAGCCGCTAACCCTAACTATAACCCTGTCACTAAAACCACATTTTGAGTCTGAGAAATGCCTTCAAACTTGTGGGGACAAGGAGTTTTGTCCCCACAAGTATAGTAAACTTCCAACTTTTGGTCCCCACAAAGATATGAATACATGGTCACACACTCACAGTTGGATCTTTCCCTGTTCAAATTCCTTCAGCGTCTTCTTCCTGTCACCCGGGGACAGTTGAGAGGAGAACTCGGCAGCCTGGACTCCACCAAAGAGCTGCAGCAGCAGGTGAAGCCTGAGGAGGAGGGAGGTGCAGTCAGCACATGAACACAGGAAGCCTTCAGTCATGTGATTTCAGCAGCTCTCCTACCTGTGTGCAGTCTCTCTGGAGTTAGTGAAACAGAGGATGGGGTTGAGCTTCATGCGCAGGATGAAGTGGAGGAGTAGGAGGGGCTTATTGCTCATGGTGCAGGGAACGTAGTACTCCTAAAACGCAAAGCCACATCAGTCTGTACAAATCAAACTCCGGTTTGGCTCCACTCCCTGCTACAGGTCAAAAGGGCAGCCCTCACCGTCAGACCCTGGGGGAAGTTGAAGTGGTCGTGCCCGTGGGCCGGCGGCGCCGCAGTGCTGTCGGCGTGTCCGTGGGCGGAGCTGAAGAGTCGGGGCTGGTGAAGGCCCAGCTGCTGCAGTTTCTCTGGGTTCTGTGTGAGTGTGGCGGAGAACAGCAGCTTCTGCAGCGGCGTCTGAGGTGGAGACAGACTACGAGAACAAGGCAGTCAGCTGAGCACCAACCTGGAACTAAAGTCTGCAGCATTTGTAGCTCTTCTGTTACGGTTAACACCAGTGCGCCTCGTGAGCACACTGACCCTGTGGAGTGTGGGCACCTTTTGATTTAAAAGCTTTACCTGGCCTTGTTCAGCATCGTTCTTTTCAGTTATTTTTTCATTTTGACATCCCACAAAAAAATCCCATAAACACATTAACATAACACTATGAAAAACATTTTGAACTGTGAAAACCACAAACGTGTTGAAACAAATCATTTTCATAACCTGAAGTGCAAATATAGAGTGCAGTTTTCAAAATGTTTACATGAAAATGCAGGCAAAGCCTCAGGGGGTATCTGCACAGCTGTTTACAAACCAAACCGGGGTCACAATAAGACGCCACACACGCCAAAAAAACTGTTCCTGTCAACCACAAGACAGAGAGGCCCCTCACAGGCCTGGCAACAGGTGCTGGATCCCTCATCTGTCTCGCACAACTTTCACCTCTTCCTAACCACCCAAATGCCACGTGTTCCATATCGGTTTTTGACTGGTGCATTTTTCCACCAATAGGAACGCTGTCAGGGTTTTTTTTTTGTCCTACAAAATCCCATTTTTATAGTTTCTTCCTGCACTAAATGTGACGACAGTAATTAGAAAATTACTGAGGGGCGGCGCTGCTAGTAGACGTGCCTCGTTCTTCACAATCTGCTTGGGTGACAACAACAATACACCATCAGCCTTTTACGGCTGAGGGGTAGGAAGTATGGCATAAATTATTTCTCATAACTCTGGTTTCATTTGGTGTGTCAATTTAAAAGCTGCTATCTAGTTTGAAGTCCACACTTTCAACACGAGTTGAAACGGAGACACAGTGAGGCTGTGTCTTGCTGCTATGGCATCTTAAAACTGGTCATGTGGCCACGGTGCTCATTCCCAGCTGCCTTTTTCTTACTTGACTGGAGCACAGCTTTAAGCTTTTCTTCTTGCTGGCCTAAGTTTGTGGCCAACAATGAGACTGACATCATCTCAATCACCCCACGGCAGGTAACACGCAAGGAACTGTTCCACTTTACAGAAATGAGCAAAGGCACGAGGTGCAGTAGGTCGCACACACACACACACACACACACACACACACGCACGCACACACACCTGGCTGATGTGATGCATGCTGCTTCTGTCCTTCTGAACACTGACCCGGGTTCAGCGCTGGATCGGTACACTGCTCCCATCACCTGACTGAGCCACGACTGGTGCATGCTGTCAATCATCCTGTCCGCCTCATCAATGACCTGAGCGAGCAGCAGACACACACTGTGGACACGCGAACTTGCTGCTGCAGCTCGACAGATTTTAACAGCACTCACCAGAAACCGCAGATGTTCCAAACATAAGCCTGAATTCTTGGTCATGTGGTCAATGAGTCGCCCTGGAGTGGCCACAACAATGTCTGCTAGACTACGCCTCGTGTTCCACCTGGACGGACAAACATGACACAGATGCTGAGCTCAGCCTTTTCCCTGCTGTGCGTGCTGCACTGAAAGCGTGGATCACAGCAGATACATTTGGCTCATTACACGCCTTGCTCCCCAGGAGTCTGGGCTGTTTGGCCAAACACACCAGAAACCAGGAAGTGACTGTTGGTCACGTGACGAGCAGGAGGAGAGCAGAGGGGACACAGTGGGGTTAGCGTGGTGTGTGTGGGCTGCCGAGCTAACTTGATGAGATGAATGTGTTGCTGTTGTTCGGTCTCTCTCACTATGCTATCACTCTGCTGTAGTTCTCAGAGGTTGCCAGTTTTGTGGTTTTTGTTGCAGTAAAGTGGGGCTGTGGGACCAGCTCATTGTGCCTTCTTCATGCAGCTGCTGAATGGAAGGAGCAGGTGTCACCTGGCAGGTGTGGAGGGGACAACAGGGCTACAGAGTTGGAGCCAAGCGACGCTCTAAAAGCTGTCACTCTGGGGAGCACTGAGGTCTTTGGACATTAGTGTGGACATGCCTGATTGACCCACAGGGAATGCCATACTCTAAAGCTTTTCTCGTGCCCGCGTGGGTTCATGTTGTGGCCGGCCGTCGTCTCAAAGCCGTCTAAGAGTCAACAGAGCCACTGAAGTCTGCGTGTGGTGGGCGTTGCCATGGCTGTGCTTGTTTGCACTGAGGTCTCTGACAGGAGATGTGTCTCTGTGTGAAGCTTTGTTAGAGCCGCCTACATTTCTCACCTGTGTTCTGACAGCGACGCCTGTTCTGCAGCAAAGGACTTCTGACCTGCCAGCATCACCACTTTGAGCGTGGTTCCCTCGGCGTACGAAGCAAACACTCTGTGAACCTGCACAGGAGAACATCCGAGCTGAGTTTTGGCCTGTCGCTGTTTGGCCTTGGGACGCAGACAGCTTGGAAAGGTTCTCACCTGCTGGGCGAGCTCTTTGGTCGGCAACACAGCCAGAGCCCGGACTTCACACACCACCCGCTCCATCAGCACCTGATCACAGAAAACATCCTCACTGTCTATGCACTGTACACTCTGCAGCAGACACAGTAAATGGTAACTGGACTGGTTCTTATAAAGTGCTTTACACAACTTATACATTCACCCATTCGCACAAGCACTTTCTTCTACACGGTTTCTAAGTGCTTCCTATCTAACATTCACACACATTCATACTCCGATGGATGCATGCAGACTGGAGCAGACTGGGATCGAACCACCAGCTTTCCAGTTAGTAGGTGACCTGCTCTACCACCTACAGTGTCCTCAAAGGTGCAGCAGAGACATGGCTCTCACCTGTATGATGGGGATGACAAATGACAGAGTCTTGCCGCTGCCTGTTGGTGCAGACACACAGATGTCTCTGGGCTTATAGCCTCCTCGCCCAATCAGCAGGCCCTGCTGGGCGCTCTCCAGGATGGCCGGGATCACCTCTGCCTGCACTGTGGAGGAACTTTTAGTCTCAAATTAAGTGTGTGTGTGTGTGTGTGTGTGTGTGTGTGAGAGCTGACACATGGTCAGAAACAGCCATTATGGAGACGTGTGGAAGTCAAGATTCTGAAAAGCAAGACAATTTTCAGTAATACTGCAGTACAAAAAGCCTCCTCGGCTGCAGGAAGGTTCCAGAAGGGTTCCACCTAAAACTATCACGGCTCCGTTTGAATAGAAGGCTGCGCTCTAACATGGCTGCACAGGAGACACAGTTACTTCTTCAAAAGTCACTGAATGTGTCAGTGGTCAGCCTCACCTGGAAAGAAGTGCTGGACTCCATTATTGTGCAGGTTTCTCAGGAGCTGAGCACACAGCCCTGGGACATCAGAGATGGAGATGAGGTTGTTTTTAATGTCTCTGTGAATGACGTGAGGCTCAGCGAGCCACTGGGGCAGAACTCTGTCCACCTGTGAAAAGAACACGGTGTGAGGGAAAGTAAAAGGCCTGTGGCACTGCGAGAACTCGTGCTTCTCTCTACCTTTGGGACAGGTTTGCTCTGAAATCCTCCTACGAGTGTGAACGCAGGCAGAGTGTCTGCGGCAGCTTCAGGTGAAATACCTACAACCCAGACAGACATTTAGATGTAAGCATCTGCAGAGACTACAGCATAAGTTAGCTTCTTTTTATCCTCACACTCCTGGCTTGATCATCACAGCACATAGTAAATGCCAGCTCATTATTGCCTCTGATTGTTTTTTTTCTTCCAGACATACAAAACACAAACCAGTTTCCCCAACATCTGTGATGTCCGCTAAGTTAGGAGTCCTTACTAAGCTAACTTGACAACTTTCATCTTACTCTACCGTAAAAAGGATTACTTGTCTACACCCTGTGCACCTCTGCTCCGACCAGCCGGCCGTTGTGTTTGTGGGGCTCCAAACATGTGTTGCAGAGTGTAGCAGCATGTCGTTTTTGACCAGGACATGTCTTTCAGTGTGCATTTTCAACAGATGTAGGACTGCTTGTTGCAATATGTGCATTATCTCTGAAATTAATATCTCTGAAAAGCCTTCAGCTGATCCAAGATGCTGCAGCAAGAGGGCTCAGGGGGACTAAAAAGAGAGAGCATATAATTTCTCGCATACTGGCTTCTCTTTATTGGCTCCCTGTTAAATCTGGAGTTTCAGCTCGTACAGTGTTCTGCCTTCTTCATGCATCTATCAGGAGGTTACAGCATGAATGGGAAATGCTGTTACAGTTACACTTTGTTTATTATGTTGGTTGTTTTCATGAACGGTCAGATGATCCATCGCAATGAATGATGGGACGGCGTTCTCCCCTTTCATAAAGGTGTATCCTCTGCTAAAGGAAGCACTGATGTTTGTCTCCTCAGTATACGGAGAATCAGAAAGTTTTATTATGACAGCCACACAGATACTTCTTGGTCACGTCTCTCAGTGAGGAAGCAAAATGGACTATTGGAATCCTCTCTACTCTCTACTTTCATGACTGGGCCTTAAACTTTTCTTTCTGAAAATATATCAGGATCAGGCGAACCTGAATGCTCCCTGCAATGGTTCTAGACTGCTGGGGCTTCCCATGATGCACTGAATGTTTCTTCTTCACTCACTGTGTGTTTATACACCTCTCTGCATTTAATTATCAACTATTAATCTCTGGCTGTCTTCCACAGCGTGTCTTGGTCCTGTCACCCTAACCGGACGTGGAGCGCACTTCTGCTGTAGGTTTCTTCCCACTGTCACCAAAGCGCTTGCTCATAGGGGCTCGTCTGTATTATTGCATGGTCTTTAGCTTACAATATAAAGCACATTGAGGCGACTGTTGCTGAGATTTGGCGCTATATAAATAGCGTTTCTGAGAATACAGCAAATACTGCGATACATCATTGAAAATCAATTCAGTATTTTGTTGCTGTTTGCTCCAACTACTCTGACATATTAATACACTGAACCTTTGGACAATTTCAAGACAGTCAGGTCAGGGTTACTTCCATAACTGTCCTCACATGTGGTCCAAAGCAGGAAAGCGTCTGCCGACACACTGGAACTACCGAGGCTACTCTGTGCAGCTTAGCCATGGGGGCAGCACACGACCACACCCGCTAGCTAGCAACACATACACAGGACCGTGAGCTGTGTTACTGGCACATTACGCCAACTTTGTACTAGCTGACAAGTTAAACAGGAGCTGCTTGGATTTGCCTTCTCACATGCACATTGACATCATTTCATATAGCTGTTAAAGTGAGTGAAATAAAAAAAATACTTCATACACTGGAAGTTGTGTTTGGTTCCACCTAATCCAAGTCCAAAGCTCTCTCTTCTTTCACGTCTTATTTTGTATTCACTCTGCCATTTGCTGCTGGGAGCTAAGTCCAGTCTAGACCCAATGTGGAACACTAACAACTCAAACAACGAGCAAACGAGCAACTTTTCTGTTACTCATTAGCAGGACATATACCATATTGCCAAAAGCAGTCCCTTGTCTGTCTTTACACCCACAACTTGAGTGACATTCTCAGTTCATAGGGTTTAACAGGATGTTGGCCCACCCTTTGCAGTTGTCCTGGGAAGACTTTCCACGAGGTTTAGGAGTGTTCATGGGAATTTATGATCATTCTTCTATAAGCACACATCTCTGAGGTCACTGATGTTGGAAAAGAAGGCGTGGCTCACAGTCTCTGCTCTAATTCATCAAGTTCTTCCACACCTTGGCTAATCTGAAGGTACATGAAGTTTTAATAACTGTAGCACCCTTTGCGCACTATGGGCCTCAGCACCCGCCGACCCCACCCTGTCCTTTTACGCGGCCTACCACTTCACGGCCTAGCTGCTGTCATTCCCAGTCGCTTTCACGTTGTCCTATCGTGGTACCACGCTGGACTTCACTGAGCTCCTGAGAGCGACTCATTCTTTCACTAATGTTTGTCGAAGCAGTCTGCATGCCTAGCTGCTTGATTCTATACAAAACCTGAATTCGTGTAGTGTGTTTTACAGCATATGTACCAAATGTGTGATAAACTGATAATATCCCAGGCTCTCAGACAGGCAGAATGAAAGATTGTCTTCATGCCTACGTCACATAAAACATAAAACATGTGAGCATCAATAATTAAAAGAACCACCTGACTGGATCTCCTCCTGGTGTTGTATATTTGCACCTTTCTTCTTTCTCTCTTCAACAGGCTCCACACTACATGAAGCTATTGTTTCTGAGGGCCTCTTCTTGTGCTGCTGAGGCTCTAGTCCACTGTCTGCGTCCGCTTCTCTTTTCCTTGGGGCATCCACCTGCTCTACTGGTTGTTCGTGGAGGTGTTCTCGCTGATCGGCCGAATGCAGTTTCTGCTTTTCTTTAGCCTTCTTCTGGAGTTTAGCCAGTAATGCCTGAGACAGAGTCTCCTTTGACACACTCCCATCTTCCTCCTCTCCAAGATACCTGAGAGTAACACACATCACACATTCTACAGTCCACAGTCATAGGTTGGCCATTTTTGGTCAGTTTAGAAACATGCAACATTCAGGTTATTAAAGCTTTTTTTCTCATTATGCAAAGCTAAAGAAATGCAGCACACAGAGGAACACGGCAGCAGAAAGAACAGCTGCTGTCATCTTCATGCACTGTTCATTCAGTCAGCGTCCCGGAGATCTGGGATGACCGTTTTAGGGATTTTCTCTCTGCATGACGTCATACAGCTCCAAAAGGAGGAAAAACTGTGGCTGAGGGTTCAAAGCCGCCTGAGCTCAGTGTACTTGATGTGACCATTCAGCACTGGAACACCTGATATATGACAGGAGACCGGCGTTCCAGATTAACTGGTGATGGTCAAACAGTAGACTTTTAAGGAGCCACTACTGTCAAACCAGCAAATAATATTTCATGTGTGACATTTGTGAGGTTACCTTAAACAGTACACGACTGTCCCAGGTGACTACAGTTACACAAATGTAATATCCAAATATCCTACATCATCATTTCAGATGATTTTCAAATTGAATTCATTTCCAGAGAAAAGACACGGGCAGACTATGATAACAGGATGTGATGTTGCAACACTAGTCAAATATTGTTCAACACATATTTCTTTATTATGGAAAAAAATATTAAAATCATCATGAACAACAGATTTCTAGAACTTTGTGTATATAATTAGTCATTTCTTACCAATGTAGGCTGATAGTAAGTACACAATATCATTTAATTTAATTTAAAGGTTTATGTGCAAGACCCAAGAACAGAAAACACTGAAATTTACAAATGTGTTGTGCATGAAACGGGAATTAAAAGGTGGTGACAGAACCAGGTGCATTTGTGTCACAGGTTAATCTGGCTGTAGGCTATGGCACTTGGCCACAGGGGGCGCTAGTTGACTCCGTTTGAGTGCACACAATGTAAACTGCTCGCCTTAAATGTGAGGCGAAAAGGCTGAAATCAGAGTAATAAAATGTAAGAGGGGAAAGATGACGAAGATCTTGACTCTTGCTGTCCTGTGAACAGCATCGATGTGGTGACGTTTATCCAGGTAAACTCGCGACAGTTTGTAATATGTCGTGTTTAAGGTAACCTCACAAATGTCACACAGGAAATATTCAGTGTTTATTTGCTGGTTTGTCGGTAGCGGCTCCTGAAAAGCTTAAAAGTCCGCCACACATCTGTTCGACCGTCACCAGTTAATTCGCGACACCAGTTAATCTGGAACACCGGAAGCTGCCGCAGACCCACTTTAATTACTCCATCAAAGCAAGACAGGGTTCTAAAGTGGGCTGTGACAGTGTTCACATCTGTCTGGATATGGCCGTAAAGTAGCACACATCTGGATAAAAAGTTTGTAAAATTCAATATAAGATCTGATGGTCGAGGTTGCAATACGTGACCAAACTAGCAAAGCAGGCCTACCTATTTACGAGAAACAGAGACATGTTAGCAGCAGAACACGGAAAACTTCATCACATCTGCATCCGCCGAACCCAAAACACCTCCACCTCCTCACGTGGCTCTGCACTACGCGCGACTTGATGACGCCACCAAGGCTAGGCGCACATGTTTGTCGTCAGTCGGGCGCGTCAATGTTGGTTTGATTTTTAGTCTCTAAACTCACTTTAACTGATAACAGCAGTCTCCCTG